>JAKEYF010000135.1:0-153398 GCA_021527775.1 Lactarius sanguifluus | reverse complement strand
GCGACACGGGCCCCATTGCGCTACGACGGCGATATGGCCCCATTGCGCTATGATGGCAACTCGGCCCCGTTGTGCTACGATGGCAACACGGTGCCATTGTCACGGTCACGTGACACTTCCCACGAACAAGTTTCCTGTTTCGGATTCCTGACCACAGCTTGACCCAGCCCCTGCAGAATGGATGGTTATATCTAGAGATCAGCTTATCTGATCTTTCTGTGGTATTGTTCTATGTTTCATCCCTGAACTCCTTCTGTGTTCTGGACCCTTCTAGGCCTGTTTAGATGTGCTGGCACTTGCACATCCCCCAGAAAATAGTATAGAAAATCACAGACAGTACAGTATAAGTAGAGCAGTAGTTTAGCCTGTATTCTCCATCTTGGTCTTCAAATAATATAGCCCACTTCTTGTCTTGTCTTATCTCCCTCAAATCCGACGCTCTTTCGCTTAGATAAGCGACTCGGTCCGGCAACCCGTCTTGTGAATCGATCCGGGTGATATAACACCATTGCGCTGCGACAGTGACATGGCCCGTTGCGCGCGCGGCGGCGACTCGGCCCTGTTGCACTATGAGGCGACAGGGGCCCCATTGCGCTATGACGGCAACTCAGCCCCGTTGTGCTATGACGGCAACACGGTGCCATTGCGCTGCGATAGCGACATGGCCCCGTTGCGCTACGACGGCGACATGGCACTGTTGTGCTACAACAGCGACTCAGCGCCATTGCGCTACAATGGCGACTCAGCGCCAGAACCTAACCCAACTATGGCGCTGCAGCAGCAACACGGCGCGGCGGTACGACACCAACGTGGTGCCACAGCAACACGGCGCTGTGGCGGTATGACACCGACATGGTGCCAGCCGCAGCAATACAGTGCTGCGGCGGTACGACACCAACACAGCGGTACGACACCGATGCGGTATGACACCGATGCGTCGGTACGACACCTACAAGCGCCAGCAGCAACACGGTGCTGTGGCGATACGACACCGACGTGTTGACGCAGCAACACGGTACCGACCACGAGGGCAGCTAGGCGAGGCCGACAGTGATGACGAAAGCGCAATAGCGACTGCAACTGTAGGCATTGTTGTAGCTAGTAGTCTTACAGAGTGCATTTGTAGTAGATACATAGCTAGATAATAATATCTGGACTTTCTAAGTCGGTTGCTGTAAAGACCGGTCTCAACCGGTCTTTACTCGGTTGGAGGAATGCTCACAAAAAACAAGCAACCGCAACCGGGCCTGGTCCCAAAGTCGTGCAACCCGCAACTGGTGGTCCAGTTGCACATCGGTCCGGTCCGGTTGGGTCCCGGTCTTTTTCCGGTCCATAGGACTGGACCTTAAAACACTAGAGACCAACCAGCTGCCCAGCCTGATTGCCGTCCAGAGTCTCCGCCAAATTAATTAAATGTATTCTGGATACAGTAACCTAGACATTTGTAATGACACCACCACAGCTGAGGGCTAAAAAACTGTCACGGCTAACCTCAGGACATTGCCCTTGGTTGGGGGTGTAGTACTACTAGTAGTTAATGTTATTCTTAGTTTTTCTTTCTATATATTTTCCTGATTCCTGAGTAAGAATATGACAAGTACTCACAGAGTTTGAGCAAGTACTTGTACTCGCGCTGAGACACGAGTACTTGTGTCTCAAACGGGTACTCGCACTGCGAGTATGAGTGTTGGTCTGAAGAATTTGATGAGTACTCGTGCTCACGAGTACTTGCGCTGACGAGTATGAGTTGAGTACGAGTGGTTGGGTGGGAATATTTGATGAGTACTCATACTTGCGAGTATGACTCATTGACATCTCTGCTTGGTGCTACAAGTCCATGACTGATATACTACTTACTACAGGAGTCATCACCGTGAGTAAGTGTCCACTTCGAGCATCGTGACATCTGCCCTGCATTTCTCCCTCTGGCACACAGACCACATATATTGTGTTTGGGTCACCAGTGCACATAGACCATTCTTATCTAAGCGTCCCATATATAAGGACTGCTGTTTACACTACAACACTTCAGAGTTTACTTCCCCTCTGAAGTGTAAGTTCCTTTACTTTCTCTACACTACCTTTTACTCACAGACGTGTTATAGTAACTTGTCTATTAGGTGTGTATATATATAGAGTTTACTTCCCCCCTGAAGTTAACTTGTCTATTAGCTTTTTGCTTTTTTACCTTGCTTGTTAGTTCTGTGCTCAACAGAGGAAACCCGTTTTGCTTGATGTGCGGGAGGAGCCAGAAGAAAGGGGTTGCATAGGTGATGTCAGAGGACACTGTCTTGCCAGCACCACCAGTGAGGATGCCGCCGATGTGGCCAAGGCTGTCAGCGATGACAGAGCCCAAATCACCATGGGTGGAGAAGTAAGGCTCCAACCATTTAGGTTTAAAACAGTTTTTAAACTATTTACATGGTTTACTTTTACTATATATTTACTGGCATGGTGGTATGAAGTAAATAAACTAAATAGTAAATAGTAAACAGTTACCTCAAGATCCTTTAGAGTCAAGAGGACTGTTATCCACATTTGAAAGATTTAAGTGTGCTAATTAATATGTTCAACACTTTTGAACACTGTTGAATACTTTGAACTATGCACTGGATGGAAATTACCATTTTTATGCTGACAAAATTTTAACACTTCTGTAATAAAAGGCAATTCCTTTTTTTATTGTCAAAAATGTGAATCAGATAATTATATCACATTAAGCCAAATTTATGGTAAAAATGATATCAAAAATATTTATATAATATAATATTTGCATAATTTATAGAGTGAGAAAAAAATTATTATTTAAGGATTTCATCTAGATATAGCTTTAAGAAATGAGAGCCAAACCAGTAGCCAACACCATTTACACTTGAAAGAAGTATCATTTGCATTTTTCTATCCTATTTCTATGTAAAAAATTGTAGAAGAATACCCACCTTTCCAAACAAAAAGACTGTAACAAAATTATGTCAAGTAAATATCATTTTAACATCATTTTTAAATCTGAATTTAGCCTAATAATATATATCCATCACTGATTGGAAAATACCTATCTTCACACTTTTCCTATTTGATTTCTTACTAGTAGGATCCTAAAAATGTTGGCTCAAGCTGCAACTAAGGCCATAACACAACATAGAGTTAGTTGTTGAATATGTTAGTGAGAGTTAATTTTCAAGTTACTGTTTTCATCATATTTCATATATTTGCCAAGATATTTGCTACTGAGTGGCCATTTTCAAGAAAGTTTTGGGGTATCAATGTAAATTGTTTTATAAATAGTATTTACTGTCTATAAACAGTTTACAATGGTTTACTGTCTATTTACCAGCTCTTGAGTAAACATAAACTAAATAGTTGGAGCCTTACCATCTACTAACCTAAATGTTATTTATATCTAGGAACAAAGCTGACATCCAATGAGTTCATGGTGAAATGTTTCCCCTGTGGAGATGCTAACTGGGAGTTCAACTATCCTGAAGATGGTCTACTTCCACCTTGACTTCCACTTGTGGGTACTATTACAGATGACTTGATGTGCACCCCCAACATGTGGGACAAGGACAGTGAACTGTGCTTGTTGGTTGTCAAGAATGGTGGTACCACTAACACCACCATTGGCCATGCAAATGGCATCTTCTCTATTGTTCGTGATTACTTCCAAGACATGTCCATCAACCAAACCTCCATGGAGCATCTGTAAAGTTGGGACCTGTCAAAAGCTGTCAAAAGCGGTCGGAGACCGGTCTCCAACCACTTTTGACAGCTTTTGACAGGTCCCAACTTTACAGATGAGTGGACAATAATGAATTATGACAGCAAGTCGGAAGTATTTTCAGATGACGGTGATTCAGGCTCAGTAGTTGCTGACATCTGTGGCCATATTGGCGGCATGATAACTGGTGGTACTCGTAAGACTAAATCTTCCAATTTGAGCTATGCCACACCATTCTGGTGGCTCCTTGAGCATATCAAGGCCAAGGGGTTTCCCAACACACACCTTGGTGTTTACAAGGAAGAACCTCTCACACTAGTGAATTAGTTTCCATAGGCTGGGTTACTGTACTGCACTGCTGTACAATATAACTAGCGTTGAGGGGACGGCCCAAAGGGCCATCCTGTGCAGAGCGTGATGGTTTGACATGGTGAACAGGGAAGTGAAAGATGACATAGGTGCTCTTGATCGTAAATAAATGTAGAGCATACAGAGAATGCTGTCAGGAAATGTAATCATACAGCATGCAAGAACGTAGCATGTGGAAAGCCCAAAAGTGGAAGTTATATTTCTTCATCACCATCTTCTTGCAAGGTCTGTACCTTTCGTTTGCCCAGCGTGTTTTGTGAAGTGGAAGGGGAGGATGCTGTTTGAGAGGGGCTTGGCTATCTTGTCATGGCGACTTCTTGCTTTGATTCGCTCACGCATGGTAAGCTTCTGTTCATTTGGATTTTTTGGCAGAGTTGGGCATTTGTCGTCTTGATCTTTTGGTTTGTAGATGTATGCATATCTTTCAGTGCGACGACAACGCTGTGCTCACACAGGGGGATGTAAGCGGTCGGATGCAGGAGTATGTGTAGGAAATGCAATCATCTCATTTTAGGGGCTTGACGGTGAGTTGCAAACAGGTAAGTGGGGGCAGAGCCAAGTGAGACATAAGGGGAAACATCATTGTATCGTATAAGGAGACGTAATTTTGAAGTCATTGATGCAGTCATCAGTTATGTGGAGAGGAGGTCAGTAAGTTAATGAGGTTGGAGGATGTGGCAAATAGGTGATGTCGTCTACGGCAATGACGGCTAGGTCATTTTTGTAGGTTAGCAGGTCGCCAGTAATGAAATGTTGCTGTTTGTCGTGGGAAGATAGAGAGAATGGTCGGGCCACATGGGTCGAATTCCTAGAAGACCGCGTATGTTGATGTCAGTGTTAGTTGGTGCTCATCTGATTGCCTGAGAGAGAGAGACTGTAAAAGTATGAATGTTTTGTTGGACGCTGGTAACTCTTCCTGACACAGTTACTCTTGCAGGAAATAGTTCATTTGGAGACAGGTCAGTGTCCGAAGAAACAGGCCAGAAGTGGAGAAGGTCTCCCATTAGGTTGAATTCAGTATTGCGACATGTGGGGCTTTGAGGGTGTGAGAGAGGTCAGAAGGAGACAATCTAAGATGTTGTAATATAAGTATGGACACATGTTGACATGAGGGTGGGTATACTTTGGCATAGATGTCATATATTCCGGCGTCGATGTATTCATTGTCTTCATGTGTAAAATAGCATAGGCTACCAATGACTTGTGTTCCCCTCATTGGAAGTGAAGAGCACAGAATGATGTCAAAGATGAAAGAATCGTGAGGTCCCAGGATGATGTGAGGATTTTCAAGAATTGCTCGTGCATTGATGTATGCAGTTCCTTCCCTAGGGAAGGCAAGGGGGCTGGACATGATGTTGACTGTGATAAAGAGGGAGCTCGTATAGTAACATATAGTATCAGACAAGGTAATCAAATGAGATGGACAGCACCGTCGGTGACAAATTCAGAACGATTATTTACATACAGTGAGTTACCAAAAGAAGAGGCTGTTTGCTGGCGGGTACTGTTTTCTGTTAGATGACATGCCATGCATGTATTTTCAGTTTATTGGGAAGTGTGTTATAAGAGAAAGCAGCATACCAGTCTGATTTTAAAAGATTGCTTCACGATATACAACATTTTTGGTGTGTGGGCTGCTGTCATTGTTTAGAATGCATTTCACACTTTTCTTTGATCTTGCTCTCGAAAAGGCAATGTAGACCTGGCCGTGAGCAAAGGCGGGGACTCGTAAGTTGACGCCGACTGTGGAGAAAGATTGTCCTTGTGATTTGTTGATAGTAATTGCGAATGAAAGTGTGATGGGAAATTGGAGACGTTGTAGATGGAAAGGCAACTGTCCATCAGTTGCCTTGAGTTTGACGCACCGTGACAGTAGGAGATATGTTTCACCGTTGTGTAATAAGATCTTGATAATTCTGGGAGTGATTTGGGTGATGATTCCTCATGATCCATTACAGATACCTTCTTCAGAATGCATGTTGCGCAAGACGATGATGGGGCAACCCAATTTAAGTCTCAAGTGTGCTTTGGGGAAGCCAGAAGGTGTGGCACTGTGCAGAACCTCGGGTGGATAATATTCGGCGGCTGGGGAATCCGTGTCAGGATTGATAGCTTCATTGGCAGCCCACAGGTCGTATACACGACCGGGGAATTTATTTAGAATGATGTTGTTAATCTCATTAGCTTCTTGATTGTGTGGGGAAGAATACAACGGTCATGGAAATATTCCATACCATGTGGATGTGAGATATCTAGATAGGTATGCTCAATGAGCGGTTGCAAATTGTTCGACCAACATCGTAAGTAGTCTGGAATGCGTATGTTGTCATCTGCGTCGTTGAGTATTCCTTTCGCCAGGTCACGCAGCCATGAGGCATACTGTTGCTTGTCTGCGTCATTTCCAACACGCATGTTAGTTTCTAGAGTATGCAAGTTAGGTAAGATCGATGGCCACATCGGCAACGATAACAAAGCAGCGTTGAGAATGTCTGATTTTGTGCTGTATGGGATGACGAGCAACGTCTGTAAGAAATCTCCACCTAGAACAGTGGGGGATACCACCGAAATTGGAGCTGTTATCTCGAATGTCTTGGAGTGTTCTATGACCGCTTCAAATGCGTAGCGATGTTGCATAGAGCATTCGCCCCAGATTAACAGGTGGACGTTTCTTAGCAAGTCAGCCAATGGCATACATTTCGACACAGAGCAGACAGAAGAGGGGGTGAGGTCAATTTTTATTTTTAAGGTGGAATGAGCGGTTCGGCCACCTGGAAGTAATAATGCAGCGATGCGGAAGAAGCGACACATAGCACACGCATTTCTCGTGATCTGGTAGTGAAGCACAGTGTGCTATATACAAATGTTTTTCCAGCGTAGTGTTGGGGAAGTTTTGGTTCCAAACTGATCCAAACTCAGTTTGAAACCAAACCCAAACTGGAAGTTTGGTTTGGGGTTTGGGATTTTCTGAAAAAAGCTAAATGGTTTGGTTTCCAGTTTGGGGGTCCCAAACTGAGTTCAAACTGTTTCAAACCGATTACATAATAAGCGCCCAACAAGCGTTTAATAATCACATTTAAACTCAGTTTGGTTCAAAATTAGTTCAAAATCAGTCCAAAACTGGTTCAAACTCAGTTGAAATCAAGTCTTAAATGGTTTGGGTTTGGTTTAAACTGAACCAAACTCAAACCAAACTGATTTGTAAGCAATTTGACACATTATTTGGGCGCTTAGTGGGCGCTTATTTGGGCGCTTATTTAATCGGTTTGGAACGGTTTGGTTCGGTTTGGAGCAGTTTGAATCAGTTTGGTTCAGTTTGGTTTCAGTTTGGCCAAAATGTAATCAGTTTGGTTTCCAGTTTGGCAAAAATGGCCTCAAACCGAACCAAACCAAACTTCCCCAACACTATTCCAGCGCCAGCTGCTCCTTGCAGGAAAAAAGTGGAGGGGGTTTGTGTAATGGCCGCCTAGAAGATGGCGTCAAAGGCACGTCGCTGCTCAAGATTTAGTTGAGGTAATGAGTGAGTGAAAAGTTGAGTTTGTTCGTTGACGTCGAAAGACATATGTGGGAAAGGATGTGGATTGTGAAGGATGTTATCCCAGTCCATGGAAGGGTTAGGAAGCCCGACGGATGCCATCAATTTATCATCTGCTTGTAGGTGCCGTTGTATAACGAAAAGCCCATAGTCAAAAACATTTTCGATGGGCGTGGTAGGCACATGCATGCGTTGTAAGAAGCGAGGAAGGTCGTTGCACAGAGGTTCTTTGAAAAGCTCCCAGAGCCGAGCAGGGTCAGATGGTTTGCAATCACGAATAATGGTGACAAAGATGAACCGCATTTTGCGGCCCATTTGCATGAATTTGGTGTCCTCCAAACTGTGCTTCCATTCAGCATCGTCGGTCAGTAAATTGCGAGCAAGACACGCTTCACGAATAGTAGAATATGTCATCCCTTCATATTTCCGTAAGTTGTCGAAACAGCGAAGGTCTGTCACATGGGAAAGGATGAGTCGCGTGTAAAATTTCTTGCCAGCATTGGGTGGAATGAAAATGAGACGGCCAGAATTTTTGCCTTTTTTGCGAGGGTACCAGACCTTCTGCTCCTCAGACCAAGTGAATTTTGAAGGAAAATCATGATACAGTACGGTGCGAGCCTCCGGATATTGCTGATTAGCTTTGAAAAAAGCTGTCAGTTTTGTATCCGTTGGATTATTTAAACGCGTCGGATTGTTTGGCTCAAACACCACGTACTGTTCCCGTTCCAGGTGAACGGGCAGTTGTGTCATGGGAGGATATTCCTTTTCAATGTCAGTGTGTGTTTCGATTCATGAATGAGACATACTTTGTGCGTAGGCCAACCCATTATTCTTGCATATCCTTCCAAAGAGCTAATGTAACGTCCGTCAACGTAAAGTTTCATTTCATCACACTCTATATGGTGCTCATCTTCGTGAGTGTGAGGCGACTCATGAGTATGTACGGTCATGGAAGCACGATCAGGACCTTTGTATACATACTGCGATGCAGTGTGAAAGGAGAGAGGAGTAATGGGCAAAAATCACATGCTTCATACCTTGTAGATGTATTTGATTGCGTGAAAGCCAGTCGTGCTTTCTATGTTAATATGGGCATTGTATTTGAGGAGGAGGTAAGGCGAGTAAGAAATGATGCTATGATTGTCGACGAAGTGATTCCCAATGGGAACAAATTGACCAGTGTTTCGTCTACATGTTTGAATGTAAGAATCTCCTGTTATTTCAGTTTGTTCCTGGAAGGATTTTGGGAACTGCTTGGTGCAATTGCCATGAGAGTCCAGGCAAGGCAACGTTTGTCCGAATCCACATGGTCCATGGATCATGAACTTTTTCACAATCTCAAAGAGACGGGGATTTTGCGTTTCATCGGGAAACTCAGTGGAGATGACATTGTCCACTGCTTCTGTGGTGGAAATTTGAGAGGAACGTTCGAGGAAGAGGATGAGATGAATGTGAGGGAGACCTTGCTTCTGGTACTCCACCATATATACAAAGCCCTCTGCACTGCCAAATATACTTTTGTGCATGATGTCATCTATGAGACTTTCGACTTTTAAGTTGAACACTTGTGCAACAATGTCAGGACGATCGTGTGGCGCTTGATTGGGAAGCAATGCTTCTTTCACTTCTCTCCATTGAGGATTAGCTGTGAACGTGATAAACAGATCAGAACCTTCAAATTTGCGCAAGAGAGCAAGGGCATCTTGCAAGTTTTTGTGCATAAAACAGGGGCCACCTGTGAAGCTGGAGGGCAGGATGATTTTGGTTCCGATGGAGCCGGCATCAACTCCCTTGTGTAAGGCGTCGACTGCTCCCTGGTAAAGGTCAGCATGGAGATTCGTTTGATGCGTACAATACCACCTGAGACGAGAGTTCTCTGCAGCAGCCCATAAGTGAACAATCAATTCTTGCAAGAGATGTGCCGCTAGAAAGAAATGGGAAGTCTCGATGGTGGCTGGTCACGGATGAAGCCGGAATTTGCAAAGTCGCATAGGGTGATGAATTGTGATTGTCAGATGACATAAGGGATTTGTGAATGCCAACTCATTTGGCCAGTTGGACAAAGCAGGGGGAAATGCAAGGAGAGATATGTGGGATGACATTCCGAAATTCTCACCAGAGGACCTCCACGAGGACGTAAGATAATATCTCATGAATTTGCACATGCGTCTTTGTCTCCAGGAATAATAAGCGCGAGCTCGTTATTCGTTGATGGTAAATTGTATTGTTGTTGATCGGAACCTCTTCAGAAGTCCAACTGAATGCGATAGTCAGTTAACGTGGTCATCTGACATAATTGATAAGCATGTTGATAAACGTTGACAGAAGGGTGATATTGTTCGAGCACGCGTTGTAAAGTGTTCATAGTGGCATTGTTGCGTTGAGGATTATTGTGCAGACAATATTGTAACGCCTCTTCATGGTCGTAGATGTACATTTGACTGTATAGAGGACGTTGACAATCTTCTGGCAAAATCGAACCAATCTGATGGTGTATTTCGCCCTGTATCTTGTAAAGTGGCGGCCCACGACCATCGTTTGTGCTGTTAATCAAACGACTGCTTCCACTGGTGGAGGTGAACACCAACGCTTTGTTATACGATCTGATGTTGCGGCAGAATTCTGTAGAGTGATGATCGTGGCCTTCATATAAAGCTCGCAGATCATCAGGAATTGTGTCGAGGAAGTCTAAAGAGACATCACCGCCACAGCAACAATCAGAATATTCTGGCCGATCATTCGGTGACACACCGTGTTTTTCTGCAAGCCAATGAAAAGCATGACAGTGGGGGCAGAGGTGGTCGAATGATCCCAAATAATGCTCGCTGACTTCGTTAGCTGTGGGGATGTGACAGGCACATTGAAACTGATGCAGAGTGAGCGTCGAACAGAATGGCGAAGAAGAAGTGGACGTACCGTGTGTGTCGTCATGTTACGTCGACTTGGACATGTGTGCGATGCTGTTGAATAAGGCGTTGCACGCTGTCATTGCTTGTCAGCGAGAAAGTGAAAATGTACTGTATCACGTACCCTTCTTTGTCTCCTCTCTTGTTGTTCCTCATGTGGATGATTGACAGCTGGAGAAAAAAGTCAAGGAGTGTCACTGATGCCAGCATTTCTTTCACATTCACATCTGTAACGCCACCACAGGGGCGTTAAGTACGACGTGTACTTCGGTTAAGTCACGGACGGTAACGGGAAGGGAGTAAGTCAGTTACGACTTAGTTCGATGGTGAACAAGTACCACTTGGCCTCCGTGGACACAAGGGTAATAGCGAGGACAGGCTCAAGCGCAACGGCGAGCGAAACAGAGGAGTCAAGCGAAAGTGCGACTCAAAGGGATCGGTTCGTGAGAACAGACAGCGGTGTGGTATTACACAAGAAGTCAAGTCTACCGTACAAGCTAGGTAGCGTGAGACTTATATACTAGTACACGATGTTTGTCAGAGACAAACATATGGCGCGATCCTAGGATCCGGGTCCTAGAGAGCTAACAAGGGAAGGTACGAAAAGAGAACAAGGGAATCCCGCGGGACGACGCGTGGATCAGAAGTCGTCAGCGGGTTCTGGAAGTCGCGCCACGGGGCGTCGTAACGGTCATGCGCTAGGCGCGAGATAAGAGCCGAGGCGCGGATCGAAGCGGATCGTATCGTAAAAGTACAATGGAAAGTCGACATCCGAATGCGAGTCACAAGACTGAAAAGGAAGAGGCCGAAGCGAAGGGAAAAATCGTAACATTACCCCCCCTTCAGACTCGAAGTCGCCACGACTTCGACTAGTCGCTAGTATAGTAACAGTCCTCTTCGGGGATAACGGTAGCGGGATCAGGAGAGGGGGAACGGGGACAGGTGTGGGAGCGTAAGAACATATGGCGCCCCCTGCGGCCACACTTACGGCATCCCTCATACTGGGGGCAGTCGATCTCGTCGTGAGTCGCCTTCCAATTCGAGACACTTCCCACACCAGCGGGTACGCGGCGTGGGGTTCTCGTATCGGGCGGACATCGGGGACATTCGCCTTATGAGGCAAACGTCCACACGATGGGCGAGACTGCCGCACCACTGGCACGCGTCCCGCCGTCCTCGCTCGGGGCAGTCTCTTACGAGGTGGTCCTTGGACCTGCACTCGTAACACCTGCGACGACGCGTGCTGCCTTCCCCTTGAAGGCGCGGCATTTCGCAGGGTCCTCCCTCCGCGGGGGCAACGGCATCTCGCCAGGTCCATCCGCGCGCAGGGGCAGCGGCATCGATGAGTGGCGGGGTCGTGTGGGTTTGGTCATGAGCTCGACGTATCGGTCGCTGATAAGGGGAATAATGCGGGCGTACTGCAACCGCTTTCTTACGCTGGACATATTCATGTCCAGGTGGAACTGGTCTTTGACGGCCTCCGTCCTCTAGTCTGCGGAGGTCGTCCCGTCGCACCTTAAGCGCGTCTCGGGCTTCCAGGCAGGTACGCAGGCGGGCGACATCGGCATGGAGCGCGGGGTAATGCAGAGAGGATATGACCTCGTCAATGACGAGGCGGCGAGGGTCGTGGGGGTGGAAGAGGTCTATCTGCTGATCCGTCACGTGTTGTGGTAGTTGGTTAGCTGTGGTGGTGCGCAGGTAGATAGACGTGACGTAGCATGGCTCCCCTTTCCCCATCGTGCCTACCACCTCCTGGTAGTCCTTGCGGTAATAAATGTACCGCGCCACTTCCTTCTTTCCCGGCTCTCCAATCATGAGCGGGTAGAAGCGCGGGGAGGTGGGGTCGTTAGGGAAGTAGGGTATGCCCGGTTCCCCCGACGTGTCTGGGTCTTCATCGTCAAGGAGAGCGTAGCGTGGGTCGGGGACAGCGAGCTCGACGGTGGGGATGGGGGTGAATACGTGGTCAATCCCTGGTGGGAATGGGGGAAGCGGGAGCGACTGACTGGTGCAGAGTGCTGAGCGTCGGCTGCGAGACAAGAGGCGGCGGAGACGTCGACTCAGAGGATCCCGATGACTCGGGTGGCTCGGCAATAGTAGGTAGTGAGGTTTCGGGGTCAAGCGTAAACTCGGGCAATGGGGGAGGAGTAATGATTCGCGAGTAGGGAGTGTAGGCGTTGGTTCCCATATCCGGGATACCCGCCTCTTGAGACGGTATGGTCAAGTTTTCGAGGATGATCTGAGACGGGGGACGGACGGGCACAGTGGTGACTGACAGGTGTATCAGACATGAGATTTCCGGGGATGATCATAAGTGACGAGAGTGGGCGAAGGGGGTGCGTCCTTTATATCTTTCGTCCAGCCCCTTCGGCGGTAGGATTCTGCCGATAGAATTCGGCGATTAAGTCAGGTGCGTGGCGGACGTTATCAAGTGGTTCCCACGAGCTGTCACTCATGGGAAATCCCTTCCACTGGATCAGGAACTGAAGTTTACGCCCTCGGCCATGAAGGCGAGATTGTAACACGCGCTCCACTTCGAACTCTTCTTCTCCTTCGATAAGGTCAGGTGGAGGTCGCGTGAAGTTAGCTCCATGGAGTTCCGTCTCCTTATATGGCGTAAGGAGGTTCGCGTGGAACACGGGATGTATCTTCCACGTCTTCGGAAGGTCTAGTTCGTACGAGACCGCCGATAGGACTTTCTTGATTCGGAATGGTCCGTGGCGTTTTGGTGCGAGCTTTGCGGTGGGGTAGAAGGTCCGGAGGTTCGTCCCCTCCAACCATACTTGAGCGCCTTCCAGGTAAGGTATGAAGCGCGTCTTCCCCCTCTTCGCCATAAGCTCTTGCGCAGTGTTTGATGCAGTCTTGCGCGTGCTGGCGTCTATCCCCCATTTCTTCCAGCCGTTGATCCACGGACGGAGTTGATGTGGGTTTTCGATGTCCACATGGTGCGTGGTTCCCATCCCATGATCAACGAGAATGGGGAATGCTTGGTTGTGGCGTTTGGCCACGAGTTGTGCGCGAATTGTGCTACTGGGAGTGCCTCCGCCCAGTTATCCTGTTGCACGTTACTCCAGTGGCGAAGATACTGTTCCAACCACTGGTTGGTCCGCTCTGACTGCCCATCCGTCTGTGGGTGATATGCGGAGGATATGTTCTGACGGATCCCCAGCGTCTTACACAAGTCCTTCATAAAGGCGGACGTGAAGCGCGGGTCTCGATCCGTGATCATTTTTCGGGGAATGCCATAATGTGGGTAAACAGTGGTGGAGATAG
Source organism: Lactarius sanguifluus (assembly GCA_021527775.1). Lineage (NCBI taxonomy): Eukaryota > Fungi > Basidiomycota > Agaricomycetes > Russulales > Russulaceae > Lactarius > Lactarius sanguifluus. The sequence continues at coordinate 139,603 of JAKEYF010000135.1, read as the reverse complement.
AGTCGCGCCACTCCTTCCGCGGTAATCGTCTCATTACACGGGATGAAGATGGCCGCTTTCGAACAATCGTGATCGGTGATAGTGAGAATGGAGTCGTATCCATTCGACGGGGGTAGTTTTGTGATGAAGTCCATTGTTACGACTTCGAACGGTTCAGCATCGGGGTCTGTGGTGATGGGGAAAAGGTGTGGTTTTTGTCGGTGGGGGTTGATTTTGTTGGCCTGGCACGTCGCACAACCTTTAACGTAGTCTTCCACGTCCTTTCGCATGTTCGGCCACCAGTAGTCACGTCGCACCAACTCTAGCGTGTTTGCGATCCCGGATGGCCCATGCTTGGCGTATCGTGGAAAAAGGTGATTACCCCCCGTTTAAGATCGTTGTCGCCCACGACAACGAGGGCGTCTCCTTTCCACCAGAGACCTTGGTGCTTTTTCAGGTTGTGGGGTTCGACCCACACAAGGACGGCTTTCTCGTCCATGTTCTGCGCTATTTGCGTCCAGATGTCCATGTCGTGCATTGACATCTGGGTTGCGCGTATGAATCGGTCAGCGGGGAGGACGATTACGTCGTTGTTGTCCTCCTCGTTGGGCTCATAGTCAGCTCGTCGCGAGAGGGCGTCCGCGCGACCATTTTTTATACCAGGTACATGCTTCAGTGCGAAGTTGTACTCTGATAACTCCAAAAACTCGCGTGCCACTCTTCGGCTGATCTTCCGGGGGTCTTTCCAATACTGCAGATTGGCGTGGTCGGTGTGGATGATAATTTTGTGAGGGGAGCCGACCAGGTAAGGACGCCAGGCTCGTAGCGCTTTGACCACCGCTAGTAGCTCCCTGTCGTAGATGTCATAGTTGCGTTCCGCTTCCGTTAGTGACTCCGAGTGGAACGCAACCGGGTGCATGCGTTGGTCAGGCCCTAGTTGATTAAGTACTGCTCCGAGGGCTACGTTGGACGCGTCCACTTCGAGCTCGAACGGTTTCGTGAGGTCGGGGAAAAGGAGTGTAGGTTCTCGGCCAATGCTTCGTTTGATATTATCAAACGCATCCTGCTGGTCCTGGTCCCAACGCCAGGGGGTGTCCTTCTTTGTGAGGTCGTGCAGTGGGCGGGCGAGGGTGGAGAATCCTCGAATGAACCGCCTATAGAAGTTACAGAAGCCGAGGAAGGCGCGCACTTCCCTGAGGCTTCTCGGGGCTGGCCATTCCAGGACTCCCCGTACTTTAACGGGATCCATTCGGACGTTCCCATGCCCGATGATGAGTCCGAGGTATTCAATTTCTAATACCTCGAATTCGCATTTCTCTGGTTTGACATACAGGTCGTGCTCTTCGCAGAGGCGTAGTACCTCATGCAGCACATTCCTGTGTTGGGCGTGGTCGAGGGCGGTGGCGATCAGGATATCATCCATATAGACGATCACAAGCCCGAGCAGAATAAGGTCTTGGAAGATGTAATCCATCATCCCTTGGAAGGTCGACGGGGAGTTGGTAAGGCCGAAGTACATGACCAGGGGTTCGAACAGTCCCCGGTTCGTCTTAAACGCTGCCTTATGTTCATCTCCCTGTTTGACCCGTACATTGTTGTAGCCCCATCTAATGTCGAGCTTAGAGAACAATCGGGCTCCTCGTATGCGGTCAATGAGTTCGGGGATGAGGGGAAGGGGGTAGTGATTTCGGACGGTGATCTCGTTCAACCGCCTATAGTCTTGGACGGGTCTCAGCTTCCCATCTTTCTTCTTGATAAAGAAGAACGGTGACGCGTAAGCAGACTTGGAGGGTCTGATATACCCTTTTTCAAGTTGTTCGGTGAGGAACGTGGTGAGCGCCTCCTCCTCGTTCTGCGCCAGCGGGTATACCTTACAGTCTAACGCTGGCGGAGCATTTGGTAGGAGGTCGATGGCATGGTCCCATACTCGTGAGGGGGGGAATCGGTGGGACGCTTCCTCACTGAACACTTTACGGTGTCGCCGGTACTCCGCAGGTACCAGTTCTTCGAATGTGCGTTCGGGTCTCTTCGCCGCCTCACGCTGGGCTAATTCTGAGGCGGTCGTTGTTTTTCGTAGGAATGTGATGCAGGGATCCCGCTCATCGTCTATGAGCTGTTCCCACGCCTCCTCGTCAAGTTCATATGTCTCCAACGCCCTTATGGATGCTTCCATAGGCGTGGCTTCATCTGACAGATGAAGGCTGGAAATGACGACCGGTTGAAACTCCTCGTTCAATGTCGCCTCTCCCCATCGTATCTTTGGCTCGAAGGCCGTGAACCAGGGGTACCCGAGGATCACTTCGTCTCTTCCTAAGTTTGTGATTAGGAAACGAAGTGTCTTGGTCTCCTCCCCTGTTCTTACGGTGAGATCGGTGTACTGCGTGATCTCACCATCCTGGTTGCTCGTCCCATCCACGTTCCAAATGCGGATGGGATGCGAGACGTTTCGGGTGGATATCTGTAGTCGTTTGTGTTGAGACGCGACTGCATAAGTCACATGTCTCGTGGGATCTGATTGTGTCAGCCCACATACTAAATACGGTATCTGTCCCTTATGGACTCTCTTGAACACTTCGGACTCATACGGACCGCTTTTGTTTATCTTTATTGACAGAGTCATATATGGCTCTTATTGTTCTCTATTATTAAGATACCGGTATTGTCTGCTTTAGGCAGCTATTGTTCTCTGCCCTCCAATGGCATTTCTCCCTCTGGCGCACAGACCACATGTATTGTGTTTGGGTCACCAGTGCGCACAGACCGTTCTTAGCTAAGCGTCCTGTATATAAGGACTGCTGTTTACGCCTCTACACTTCAGAGTTCCCTTCACCTCTGAAGTGTAAGTCCCTTCCTCTTTACTTCTCTTATTACCTTTGCTCATAGACGTTCCATAGTAACTTGTCTATTATGTCACGGCGCAGCCGGGACGAGACCCACGCAACAACCGGAAGTACACGCAAGACGATCCGCAATGGGATCGAGAAGTCCGCGGAGCCACAGCAGTGCTCGAAGACCTGCTGGAGAAGTGGAAGAAGGAGCCGTACGCACAAGATCACGTGCGAGCTGGACGCGCGGTGAGCACACGTGACCCTTACCCGCCATCACGTGACTATCAGGAGGCGTGGGAATAGGGCGGAGTTATCGGCCGTCACGTGACCCCGGCACGTGACCTGCCTCGAACGGTCCGGAAGAGCCTAGATGAGCTTATGCCTAGGCTGAGACTGGAATGTGAGTCCGGATGAGCTTGAGCCCGGACGCGGTCTAGATGGTGACCCCATGACTGTATGGCTGACTGATGCGAATCGAGAGCGAGTTGTGCTATTGGATAGGTGTAGTAGGGTTTCGGATTCGGGCTGAGCTTGAAAGCTCCCCTCTGTAGTATAAGTAGAGGACTAAGGACGCGTTGTAGTCCTTAGCTTTGATATCTTGTGTCAATCCTTCCTTTGTGTGGAGGTTGTATAAAGCTAGATTGCCTCACTGCCCATCCCTTCTTTTGTCATCTGTGCTAGTGTGCCGGTTATCGCCACTAAGCGTTCCGCTTGCCGTCGTGCTTAGTCATCGCCGACGCCTCGTATCTTATCATTATTCCCTTCATCATCGCCATTGCCTTGGTTGGCCACGCCCTGCGTATCGCCCTAGCCGTTGCCTACGGGATACTGAAGACGTTCGAGCACGTGCAGCAGCAGCAAAACAGGCACCTAGAGGAAACGTCCGAAGGAACGTAACATATTAGGTATGCAGTTGTAATAGAGTTCCCTTCACCTCTGAAGTTAACTTGTCTATTAGCTCTTTGCTTTTACTCCTTGCTTGTTAGTTCTGCGCTTCAACAGTTTGAGCAATGTTGAACAAATGAAGTTGTCGGTTGCTCCTGAGTCTACTAGGACTTGTCGTTCGGCCGTCGTGTGTGCAGATTTAAACAGAACTGGGATTCGCATGGATCGATATCTGCTAGTGTACACGTTTAGATTTAACGCTCTAGCCCAGGCCGCCGGGTTCAAGCGTCAGGAAAACCCTCCTTCCCGAATAGTTTGTCCACCATGAGGTCTCTAACCTCCTGGGTCTGCGCTTTCATCGCAGCGATCTGCGCATCCGCCTGCTCTTCATTCGAAAGTACGCGATTAGAAGATACGGCGACAGTAGTGATGGTGGGAGTTGATACGTCTGGAGCTGGGGTAAAGGAGGGGGGTCCGAAGGAGGAGGTAGTAGCCGCGCGCGTTCCCTTTTGTGGGCAGTTACGCGACATGTGCCCCTGAGCACGACATCTAAAACATCGTCCCTCCTTCTGAAGCTGGGCCCGGTCTCCGTCGGTAAGTGCCACGGAGGCTCGGGCACGTCCAACATCCATGGCGTTAGGGTTTCGGTTCTGTTTGAGGGCCTGGACCCACTGCTCTCGGCTGTGTCCGCCCTTCTTTCCGCGCTGGGATCTGTTCTTTCCCAGGCGGTCCTTTAAAACCAGATATTCAGCCTGCTGTAGCCGAGCGGCCGCCTTCCAATCATCCCATGTGATCGGATGTTGGAAGCGTGTGGCGTTGATTACTAACTGGTCTGGGAGTCCATCCTGGAACATGTCTAGGGTTGTGGCTTCATCGGGGTTATACCCGGCTTTGTGGACTAAGTTGGAGAACGCAGCCACATAGGTGTCGATGTCTTCGCCCTTCATGGTCAGAGTTTGCAAACTCTTCCGGGCCTTTGTTCGTTCCGCCGTATCGGTGTATGACTGCATAAACCGATCGCGGACGGTGTTCCACAGGTTCATCTCAGTCATCAGAACTCCTGTGTTTCGCTGGTCCTCGAGCCAAGCGAACTGCTCTGTGACCCAGTCGTCGACAAGGGGTCCGCGGATGTAGGAAAGAAAGGTCATCGCGCAGGGGTAGGGGATAGCGAGCTGGTCGACGGTGGGGTTCATTTCTCGGTATAAGTTGAACGCAAGCATGAATTGCTTGCTTTTCTCTCGGTCTCCGTTGAACTCAGGGGGCGGGTTCCCTCCTAAGCATCCGTGTCCTCTGGGTGCGGGCGGGATCGCGGCTGGTGCGGCTCCGGCGGGGGGAACAGGAGCACCACCTGCTCCACCGCCCCCGCCTCCTCCGCCACCTGCGCCGCCTACTCCACCGCCTGGCGCACCTCCTCCACCAATGCTGCCACCCGGGAGACCTCCTCCAGGAGCTGCGCTTCCGCCTCCAGGAGCTGCGCTTCCGCCTCCAGGAGCTGCGCTTCTGCCTCCAGGAGCCGCTGCTCCACCTGACGGGCCGCCGCTAGGAGCGCCTCCACTACCAGAAGGAGCTGGTCCTCCGCCGGTAAGGGTTGTGCTGGCCGAGGCATGGGTTTGTGACATGGACTGAGGTGTGGGTTGAGAACCGGGTAGGTCTGGGGGGTTTATGAACAGAGAGGGGGTAAACGTGGTTGTTGGCACCGAGACCTTAGGTGAATTATCGGGGTCGGAGTCAATGTCAATCCCTTTCGGGTTATGACTCTTTAGTGGTCCAACGTTCAACTCAAGCGGCACTGGTTTAATAGTGTACCAGCTTCGTTCGTTCGGTGAGTAATCAATATAAGCCCAGAGACGTTTGTCCTCTAGGTAATGGATCTGGTGATACTCTTTCTTCGTTGGGTTGAAGATATAATATCCTTCAACGCTGTTGATTTCTGCCCAGACAGCTGCTCCCTTGATACGGTCAGAGAGCTCGTCGGTTGTAAACCGAGTAATATATTCTGGGTGGAATGCGGATCTGGCGCGACTAGATGTCGCCACTGTGAGAGACTTGACTTAATGTAACGCCACCACAGGGGCGTTAAGTACGACGTGTACTTCGGTTAAGTCACGGACGGTAACGGGAAAGGAGTAAGTCAGTTACGACTTAGTTCGATGGTGAACAAGTACCACTTGGCCTCCGTGGACACAAGGGTAATAGCGAGGACAGGCTCAAGCGCAACAGCGAGCGAAACAGAGGAGTCAAGCGAAAGTGCGACTCAAAGGGACGGTTCGTGAGAACAGACAGCGGTGTGGTATTACACAAGAAGTCAAGTCTACCGTACAAGCTAGGTAGCGTGAGACTTATATACTAGTACACGATGTTTGTCAGAGACAAACACATGGCACGATCCTAGGATCCGGGTCCTAGAGAGCTAACAAGGGGAATGTATGAAAAGAGAACAAGGGAATCCCGCGGGACGACGCGTGGATCAGAAGTCGTCAGCGGGGTCTGGAAGTCGCACCACGGGGCATCGTAACGGTCATGCGCTAGGCGCGAGATAAGAGCCGAGGCGCGGATCGAAGCGGATCGTATCGTAAAAGTACAATGGAAAGTCGACACCGAATGCGAGTCACAAGATGAAAAGGAAGAGGCCGAAGCGAAGGGAAAAATTGTAACAACATCTGCGTCGCTGGGAAATTTGAGTGCAAGTCAAACCACTATCAGGTTGGGTTGATTCGACTCCATGCTGCTGTAGAATATGACTGTCTCTCTGCCGTCTGTAACGCTGTGATAGATGTCCCAGGCTCAAATGTTGATTATCCACTGGTTCCAGATCAGGTCTGCGAGTCACAGAAAACCTGTCTTGTTGGAGACGAGTACGACATTGGCAGGATGGCGAAGGAGGCATCATACAAAGACAGTGAATTGCAGTCAAGCGAATGACATAGACCCCTATTTAATCGTTACAGGATCAAATGTAGCAAACAAAATCAAACCGATGACCAATTTCAAAAGCAAACTACTGAAGATGACGATCACCAACCGTTGTCACTGCCAACACATTGTCAGAAGAAAAAAAATTCCAAAAAGGAGGAGTGGATGATTGACGTTACTGCAGGCATCATGGAAACCGTTGAAGACTTCACGGAGGACGCAGCAGACAACAATCACCGACCAATGTCACCAGGAAAACATTGTCAGAAGAAATAAACTGCAAAATAAACTCCGAAAAAGGAGGGGATGATCTATGTTGCTGCATGCGTCATGGAGACCGTTGAAGACTTCACAGAGGACGTACGAAAGGAATGTAGGACGTCATTGAATAGCTCTGCGAAAGGTGTGAGCATGCCGCACGTCGAGGAGTATAGATAGAGTGTGAGTGGGACTTTATTAGGGGCGGGGATGTAATGTGCCCAGCGAAAGTGAGGCAGAGTGAGCGTGTGGATGATGGATGTTGCTGCAGGCATGGTGGAGACCATCGAAGACTTCACAGAGGATGGAGTGGGTGCATGCTGAAGAGAGCATGGGGCTCCATCAAACGATGATCATCAGAGTTGTTGACAGTGTTGAGGAAATGAGCACACAAAAGGCACTGCTGAGCACACGAAAGGAACGTGGGACATCATTGAACAGGACAGCGAAAGGGCACCAACGGTAAGCGGTGCGCACGTACACAAGTCACTAAGCAGGACGGCGGCACGTCCACGAAAGGAATGTGTGTCAGCATTCTATGTGTCAGCAAAATTGTACAAGCTTCAGCACCATGCCTACGGCATGGGTTGCTTCAGCTTGTTGGGGGCTGCGCCCCCAAACCCCTGCTTTTCCACCTTAACTCAATATCCCATGGAAGTCCAAGCGTAGCGTGGAAGTCCAAGCGTAGCGTGGAAGTCCAAGCGTAGCGTGGAAGTCCAAGCGTAGCGTGGAAGTCCAAGCGTAGCGTGGAAGTCCAAGCGTAGCGTGGAAGTCCAAGCGTAGCGTGGAAGTCCAAGCGTAGCGTGGAAGTCCAAGCGTAGCGTGGAAGTCCAAGCGTAGCGTGGAAGTCCAAGCGTAGCGTGGAAGTCCAAGCGTAGCGTGGAAGTCCAAGCGTAGCGTGGAAGTCCAAGCGTAGCGTGGAAGTCCAAGCGTAGCGTGGAAGTCCAAGCGTAGCGTGGAAGTCCAAGCGTAGCGTGGAAGTCCAAGCGTAGCGTGGAAGTCCAAGCGTAGCGTGGAAGTCCAAGCGTAGCGTGGAAGTCCAAGCGTAGCGTGGAAGTCCAAGCGTAGCGTGGAAGTCCAAGCGTAGCGTGGAAGTCCAAGCGTAGCATGGAAGTGTTGATAAGTGACCTGTGCGCACTTAGCAGCTCAATGGATGCACAGATAATGGACTGCTTTAGATTAGATATACAGGACTTGTAGATTAGATTATTTTGATCTTTACAATCTCGGACTTCTTGTATTCTCTTATCTATGACATCATGGACTCACCTAGATTGTCCTTGTACTTCATCTTTATACTTTCCTTTGTTCTATCTTTATTGTGATGTCACTATGATATCATAGTCTGGACTCTTCTTGTTCTTTATGCCTTGTTCTCTTAAATCAGTCCACTCCTTTGTCTGAGTACAGAACAATGCATCTTGTTGTATTTACTGTGACTTGCTGTTACTAGCGTCACTCTCTGTAGGAGTATAAGTAGAGTACCCTGTACGCTCTGGCACCACACCAGTTCTCATCTGTTGTGTGCCAGGTATGTCTTATCCTCTTGTATAAACACCAGTTCTCATCTGTTGTGTGCCAGACTTCCATCTGCTTCACTTGCTCGACTATCTCTGTTGCTGCTTCAAGTACCACCCTCATATCTCACCACAGTCTACTTTGTCACTGTGAGTATGTCCTACATGTGTACTGTTCATCAGGTTATGGGCCCTGGTGCCCAAGCCACTCCACTTGGCTGGTCACTGTGTTCCTAGGATCACACACCAGGCTAAGGTCTGTCTGGGGACTCACCCTCCTTGCCCAAGCCACTGTACCCTGAGGCGTCAGGTGCCAGTTGGTGAGGCCCCTCCACTACTATACACTGCCCAGTAGTCCTACTTTCAACCCTACTGTATTCCTAGCCCCTGTGCTATGTGCAAGGAGATTGGATCTGGTAGCCCCTTAATCCATATCCAGGTGTGCATGGCCCACTGGGCTGTGTATTGTGGAGCTTAGCGCCAGCTGTCTCTGGTGCTCCACACTGGGCGCAGGATCTCCTCACCATGGGAGTGTAAAACCTGGTTCAGACTCTGGGGGGTGTTCACCTTATGGTGTTCTGCAACCAGATACCTGCCTTGTAGCGGCAACAGGAAAGGATGCAGTAAAGCCTTTGGGCAATGAGGCAACCAACAGGCCGAGAAGGCTGAGGTAGACAGCCTTGGGCTCTGAAAGAACCATTCCACTATCCCCTCTGGTGCACTCTAGTGAGCCGTGTCTTAGACACATCCTGGCTGGCAGCTGGCTCCTAGTACGCGAAGAGGCTTCCACCCTGGGCGTAGCCCTTGTAACACTGGCATGTTAGTGGAGGCACATCTGTAAAGTTGGGACCTGTCAAAAGCTGTCAAAAGCAGTTGGAGACCGGTCTCCAACCACTTTTGACAGCTTTTGACAGGTCCCAACTTTACAGATGCAGGACGCATTAGCATTCTGGCCTTACAGAATCACAGACAGGAGTAGCTACCCCCTTCACATCTTGCAACTGTTATGAAGCACTGTTGCTGACTGCTCCTCAGCGACAGATAAATCATCCCCATGTCTTCTGCACACTCTTCTCGCACTGCCTCACCCACCAGTGCTGCCACCACTGGTGCGGCTGCAGGCGCCACGGCAGGAGGCTCTGGCCTTCCCCCCATCACTTCTGGGTCCACACCCTCCATGTGCCTCTCAAATGCGTATGGCACAACCTTCGGCATGCCTGCTGGCATTCACCTCGATCAGTTTGACGGCTCAAATTGGAATGAGTGGTCTGGGACACTTGAGGCCATCCTCACCCTTCATGAGGCTGAGGATGTGTTCACCTATCGTGCCCCTCCCTCTGGAGTCACTCTTGATGAGTGGGAATCTATCCAGCGTCGGTCTAAGGCATACCTCCACCTCTACCTTAAGCCTGACGTCTACTCCCTCATCTCCGACCCATATGCCTATCCCACCTTCGCTGCGAAGTGGGACAAACTGAAGGATGTCTATGCTGGTGCTTCAGGCAGCACCACCATATTTAATTTGTGGATTCAGTTAACTCAAGCCCGCCTCGACGACTCCGCACCCATGGCCTCTCAGTTGGCCAAGCTCAATGAGCTGCGGGTCGGCCTTTCCAACACACAGATGGGTGTCACTGACACTCAATTCTGTCTCATACTTCTCCACGCCCTGCCAGCCTCCTATGAGGTGTTGGCATCTACCATCCTTGCCAGTGGTGCCCCCACCAAACTCAAGCACGCTGAAATAATTGTGCGCATAGTTTCGGAGGAGGCGTGCCGCTCTGGCCGCTCTGGGTCCTCTCTCAACAAGGCTGCCCCCATTAAGTCCAGCAGTGGCCATAAGAAGAAGGATCATTCCCAGTTGACATGCCACTACTGTAACAAGAAGGGGCACATCAAGCCTGATTGCAGGCAGAGGAAGAAGGATGAGGCTGTGGGGAAGGCGAAGGACACTGGCAACAAGGCTGCCAACTCCCATGTATTAGTACCAACCACCGCCTCCATTAAGGAGGTCGATGACGAGCCCGCCATTAACTGGGCAGACAATGCAGTTGGTGTTGCCTTGTATGCTGCCTTGCGTGTGCGTTGGATGATGGACAGTGGTGCCACATGTTGAAGCGCAGAACTAACAAGCGAGGAGTAAAAGCAAGGAGCTAATAGACAAGTTACTAAGGAACGTCTATGAGTAAAGGTAATATGAGAAGTAGAGAGAAAGGGACTTACACTTCAGAGGTGAAGGGAACTCTGAAGTGTAGAGGCATAAATAGCAGTCCTTATATACAGGACGCTTAGCTAAGAATGGTCTGTGCGCACTGGTGACCCAAACACAATACATGTGGTCTGTGCGCCAGAGGGAGAAATGCCATTGGAGGGCAGAGAACAATAGCTGCCTAAAGCAGACAATACCGGTATCTTAACAATAAAGAACAATAAGAGCCATATATGACTCTGTCAATAAAGATAAACAAAGGCGGTCCGTATGAGTCCGAAGTGTCCAAAAGAGTCCATAAGGGACAGATACCGTATTTAGTATGTGGGCTGACACAATCAGATCCCACGAGACATGTGACTTATTCAGTCGCGTCTCAACATCCCTCCATGATTGGGACAGTCCATAGTGTAAGTTACAGAGGTGTGTTAAAGTTGAAGCTCTGAAGTAAGAGATCTTTGACTATTATATACAAGATGATAGTCTTTTCAAGAGCCAGAATTTGTAGGCTCTCCAAGTCAAGATCCAACTCCTTCAGAGTTCTAAGAAGGGCTTTTCGTGGTTGTAAAAGACCCAAAGGAAGTCTGCAAAAGCTTCGCTTGCTTATTTGCAGTAACTCGACGTTCCTGAAGCCTCCTTCTGTTTAACCTCTTGAAGATCAGAGAACATGATGTGCTTGTTACAGGACAATGTGACGTCCTTGTTGATAAACCAAGGATCGACGACCATTGACTGTGTACACAGCACGATGTTCCTGAGTCTTTACACCATTCCTAGATCAGTGACCATTTTGTCGAAGGGTTCTCTGGGCAGTGACTTAGTAAGTCCATCTGCAACCATTTCCCCTGTTGGAGTACGTATCAGGTCTATGACCTTGTTTTCTACATACTCCCTGACTACATGGTGTTTGATCAGGATATGTTTAGACCGTCTTCCAGTGACAGGGTTTAATGCTAAGTCTACAGCACCCTTGTTGTCACAGTGTAGGGGAATAGGGGAGGTAACCTCATACCCTAGTTCCCCGAGGAAGGTAGTATACCACTGAGCTTGATTTGACGCCTCAGAGAGGCTCATGTATTCAGCTTCTGTGGTAGACTGGGCTATGGTCTTCTGCTTTCTGGTACACCATGAAATGGCTCCATTGGCAAGCAGGAAGACGTAACCAGAGGTAGAGTGCTTCTCTTCTTGATCTCCCCAAGAAGAGTCACAGTAGCCATGAAGGCCTTCTCCACCTGAGCCATTCCCTCCAGCATAGCGCAACGCATAGTCCTTAGTACTGTTTAGATATGCCAGGACATATTTTGCTAGGTGTAGGTGCTGTGGTGAGGGGTTGGAAGCGAATTGGCTAAGGCGCGCAACAGCGAAGGATATATCAGGTCTGCTTCCAATCTGCGCATACAGCAGAGACCCAATTATCTGTTGATACTTCTTGATCTCAGAAGTAGAGGCCTGATCATCATATTTGATCAAGTGTGCCTCGGCGCCAGAGGGAAGAGGAGTATATACTGGGTTGGAATCTAACATTCCAAAGCGCTCGACCACGTCGTGGATGTAATCTGCTTGGTTGATTTCCATAGTGCGGTTTGCACGGTCTCTGGTGATGTTAACACCTAGATAAGACTGGATTTCACCAAGATCAGTCATCTCATATCGACTTGATAGAGATGCTTTCAGATCATTGATCTTTGATAGGGAGCTCCCAAGTATAGTGATGTCATCTACATATAAGATCACGAATAGTGTGTCACCCCCCTCTTGAAGATGATACACGTATACTCCTGCATCAGAGTACGTCCGCGCGAAGCCTAGGTCACAAAGGACCCCATGGAATTGTAAGTTCCATGCGCGGGAAGCTTGTTTCAGGCCATAAAGGGCCTTCTGTAACCGGCACACAAGGTGCTCGGAGCCAGCTGTGACAAAACCGACTGGTTGCTCCATATAAATTTCTTCCTCCAGTTCCCCATGAAGGAATGCCGATTTGACATCCATCTGGTGAATATGCCAATCTTCAAGCGTGGCTAACGCAAGAAGGAGTCGTAGGGACTCAAAGCGGGCAACTGGGGAGAAAGTTTCGTCAAAGTCCACCCCCTCTAGTTGGGTGAACCCTTTTGCCACTAGCCTAGCACGAAAGTGACCATCCGCTTTCTTTTTGAACACCCATTTACACTTCACCACCTTCCTATTAGCAGGAAGGGGTTCAAGTCTCCAGACATCAAGCTTACTGAGAGCATCGAGTTCATACTCACATGCTTCAAGCCAATCAGTAGCTTGGTCAGACTCCATGGCCTGCTTATACGTTTGAGGTTCCTTGTAACCAGGGACCTCAGCGGCGTTCAGCAAGTCCATCATTCCCAGCCTACTACTACCCTGCACGAAGTCATCGTCTTCCTCTTGTAGATAGCGAGGATTCGTGAATCGTACCCTTGTGCTCCGCCTGGGACGAATAGGCGAAGGTACCTGAGTGTTCCTGGGAGATCTAGGGGTTTCCCTAGGAGGAGACACTTCCCGATTAAAGTTCGGGGCAGGTATAGGCGCGGAGACTACCGGAGGCCTAGAAGAGTGGGTGCGAGGGCGTGCAGGAGTAGTTGGTAGTGGGGCTTGGGAAGGGGGAGTGTGATATATTGTCTGGTCTGCCGGGGCAGGTGTGATGTTAGGGGGTGTGAGAGGGGTGCTAGGCTGTTGAGTTGCTGCAGGTACCATTGGTGGTAGTATGAAGACTGGTGTAGTCTGTGGTACTGCAGGGGCAACAGCTGGTGTAGGCGGGCCAGGCACTACAAAGAAAAACTCACCACCATCGGTTCCCCTTGAAGGTTCACCGGAGGAGGGAGCTGGAATGGATGGTGTGGAGTGACGGGCCAGGTCACTCAGGGATGGGAAGGTGTCTTCATCAAATGTAACATCTCGTGAAGAGATGAAGCACCGGCTATGTCTATCCCAGAGTTTGTAACCCTTTGATAAGGGTTCATAGCCCACAAACACGGCTTCCTTTGACTTAGGATCTAGTTTGCGCCGGTTGTGTTCAAGTACATGATAGTAGGCTTTGCAGCCAAATACTCTAAAGTAAGAGACATCTGGGACTGTACCATCCCAGAGCTCTAGCGGAGTTTTCCACTGATTAGAACGAGTGGGAGTGCGGTTATATATATGCGCAGCAGTATGAACTGCTTGTTCCCAAAAGCCGAGGCTAAGGCCTGCATGGTGAAGCATGCTAGTGCCTTTTTCCATAACCGTACGGTTAAATCGCTCGGCTCTCCCATTCTGTTGTGGAGAATAAGGCATTGTGAGCATATGCTCGATTCCTGCTTCCTCAAGTATGTGCTTAAGATCGTTGTTGACATACTCGCCACCACGGTCCGAGTGTAAGGATTTGATGGGCTTATTTAGTTGTTTTTCAGCCCACGCCTTGTAGTGTAGGAAGGCGTCCTTAAACTGGTCCTTTGATTTCATAAAGATGATTACTGCAGCTTTGGAGTAGTCATCTATGAACGTGGCGAAGTATTTGTTGCCCTGAATAGAATTGCTCTGCATGGGGCCAACAAGGTCACTGTGTACGATTTCAAGGGGTTCCTTGGCACGTTTGGAGGAAGGTGGGAAGGGTAGACGGGTGGATTTGCCGACTTCACAGCCATGGCAAAGCCCGTTTTCCACAGGGGAATCATTAATTTTGAGTCCTTTTACAGACTCTTGAGCATATCTCTTTAGCGCATCTTTGGACATATGTCCCATGCGCTGATGCCAGACATCAAGGCTAGCAGATGCAGGTGCTCGGACTGAATTCATGTAGTGTCCGTCTAGCCAATAGAGGCCAGAAGCCTTGTGTCCTTCCGCAATGGTTTCCCCATTGTGCCTAATGGCAAAGGATGTGGCGTCAAAACTAACTATAGCGCCCTTTTCTGCTAGGGCGCTGGTGGACAGAATACGCGAATGCGTGTTGGGGAGGTGGAGCACATTTGATATTTTGAGGTTGAAACCTCGATTGGTGCGGATAGTAATAGTACCCGTGCCAACACTCTTGAGTAGAGAGCTGTCACCAAGGAGGACTTCAACACCTTCGTGAGAGGTATAGGTGTCGTAGTCCTCAATGTGTGGGGTAAAATGTGCTGATGCTCCACTGTCCATCATCCATCTTGACGCTATTTGAGTGTGGTTTGCACTCATCATGTAAAGGGAAACCTGAGGTACCTCATGTACCTCCTCTATTTTGCCAGAGCCATTGACTATAGTAAATAATCGGCTCTTTGGTACAGGTATGCTATTGGCCGCAGCAAACCTGTTTGCCGGAATGGAGTCCGGCGCCTCAGATATGGTATTCTGAGCAGCTTTCCCTCGCTGCCCAGCCCTCCCTTTCTTTGCGTTCTCCTGGTCCCGCTTGAGTTTATAGCAGTCTGGCTTTTTATGGCCAGCCCGCTTGCAGTAGTGGCAGATTATGTCCTGAGACACAGAGCTGCCCGATGCCTGCGACACGTGATCACGTGGAGGCTGATGTTTGATGGGGGCTATCTTGGTAAAAGATGCCGGGGGACCAGAGATGCGTGATTCCTCATTGATGAACCTATTGATGAGGTCCTGAGGTACGAGATTGGCAGGGGGGCCAGAGGCGAGGATCGTGCCTGCTATGGTGCTGTAGGAGGGGGGTAGTGCGTCTAAAAGTATGAAGGACATTTGCATGTCCGAGACGGGCATCCCATTCTCCACGAGGGTGTTCCTCAGGTCCAGCATTTTTTGGAGCTGAGGTAGGAAGGGGCTACCTTCCTGAAGCTTGGTATTTGCCAAGCCCACCCACAAATTAAAGGTGGCCATAGAGCCAACCTGACCATAGAGGTGATCTAGCTGCTGGTACTTGTCATGGACACTTGGATATAGTGCCATTGATTGAATACCAGAGAGGACCTCCGATGTCACCGACAGAAATAGGAGGCCAGTGATGACCTCTTCCTGCCTCTCCCATAGGGCCATCATGGCCAGCCCTGCATCTGTAGGACCTGTTGGTCCTGCTTGTCCTGCAGGGAGTGCTGGATGGTGGGGGACAGTGCCTACATTTGAATGGGTGAGGTGGCGCCTGCACCCATTCATGAGCATGAGGGAGGAAAAGGTAGACGACCATGTTTGCCAGTTGGTTCCATCCAACTTGGCGAGGGTGACGGACGGAGGGAAAACGAGATGGAAAGACATTTGAGATGTTTGTAAATCTGGTTCCGAGGAGCAGTCAGAACCAGCCCAGATCTTGGTAGGGAAAAATGAAGTCCAGCCTTAGGAACGCTATAACTCCATAACACGTTAAGGTGTCATGCCTCAAGTTTGTGCGACTTGGATGTACGTTATAGTAGTGGAATCATTTTTTATGATGGCTGCCTTATACTATAGTCTCCTTGGCCCAAATGTTACTAAGGGCGGATGGTCATGCGCGACGCCGTAGGTTTCGAGCAAGAAGGATCAGAGGAGCATTGTCCGGCGAAGGACGCTCCAAGTCCATCTCTAGCCTAGTAGCATGAAGGCTGGGGCCATCCAAGAACTATGGTAAAGGGTAGTACCCTAGAGAGGAGCCAACAGCGAATTCCAGAAGTGATGATAGGGATCAACTCCCATAACAATCACGACTGTCGTCTGTGGAGTCTCTAGAACAGACCATTAAGGGTCTTGGTACTAAGTAGTTAGAATAGTGATACATGCCATGCAGCGAATCCTGCACAAAGGGAGCGAATACTTCTCCTGGCAGAGGTCTACTCATAGCTACTATGTAGATACCATTATAGTATAGTAGCGTCTCCTAGTTGTATCAGAGGGAAGGACTTCTGGGTTTGACTATTAACCAGGCCTTCACACCCCTTAAAGTGACCCAGGTATTAACCGAGTATCACCCAACCATTTGAGAGGCATATAGCCGCAAGGGTCTTCCCCTTTTGGCCTATGAAAGCACTTCCGGACGAAGACCGGGAAAGGAAAATATTGTAGTAGTGCGCACAGAGGAATTTGAGGTCATAGTAGGACCTCTCATGAGAACCTCCTTTGGAGGCTAGCCAAAAAGGCACATGACTAGGTCATGGTGGACAAGAAAGGATGTGTCGATAAAATGGTAGAGGATGCTCACTGAAGATGTGTAAGACGACAAAGAGGATGTAGTCGGCAGAGAGAGCAAAGTGACACAAGTAGATCTGTTTAAAAACGCAAGTTAGTTATTAGGCGTCAGGGCCCATAACCTGTTGAAGCGCAGAACTAACAAGCGAGGAGTAAAAGCAAGGAGCTAATAGACAAGTTAACTTCAGAGGTGAAGGGAACTCTATTACAACTGCATACCTAATAGACAAGTTACTAAGGAACGTCTATGAGTAAAGGTAATATGAGAAGTAGAGAGAAAGGGACTTACACTTCAGAGGTGAAGGGAACTCTGAAGTGTAGAGGCGTAAATAGCAGTCCTTATATACAGGACGCTTAGCTAAGAATGGTCTGTGCGCACTGGTGACCCAAACACAATACATGTGGTCTGTGCGCCAGAGGGAGAAATGCCATTGGAGGGCAGAGAACAATAGCTGCCTAAAGCAGACAATACCGGTATCTTAACAATAAAGAACAATAAGAGCCATATATGACTCTGTCAATAAAGATAAACAAAGGCGGTCCGTATGAGTCCGAAGTGTCCAAAAGAGTCCATAAGGGACAGATACCGTATTTAGTATGTGGGCTGACACAATCAGATCCCACGAGACATGTGACTTATTCAGTCGCGTCTCAACACCACACACCACATCACACCACATCGGTCCAACTTCAAGGACTACACCCTGTGCAAAGGCGCTGTGCACCTGGGTGATAAGTCCACAATCGACCAAGTTGGTGTAGGCTCCATCGTCTTCACTACGAGCCAGGGCATTCTGATCACCCTCAGTAATGTGCTACACCTACCTCAGGTGAAAACACGCTTCTTGTCGATGTGTGCTTTAGCACAAAAGGGTGCGGAAGTGGCCTTTGACAGTGGCTCATTCAAAGTATCTGTCAGCAAACGATGTGTAGCTGTTGGCTATTTGGAAGACAACCTTTACTGGTTGGACACTTCAAGCATTGGCCTAAATGCTCACACCAAAAGTGCTACCACCACTCTTGATATCTGGCATCAGCGCATGGGACACATCTCCCCTGCTGCTCTTAAGTCGTATGGTCCCTCTGCCACTACTGGCATGGACATTGACAGCTCTACCATGCACACTGCTGTGTGTCGTGGGTGCAAGTTGGGTAAATCCACTCGTCAACCTTTCTCTGCATCCTCCACCAAAAGGACAACCTGTATCTTTGAGATTGTACACAGTGACCTAGCCAGTCCAATGCAAACTCAGTCCCTACAAGGCTCCGCGTACACCGCCACCTTCATAGATGACCACTCCAAGCATGCAGTGGTGTACTTCATTAAGTTGAAGGATCAGTTTGTGAAAGCGCTGCAGATGTATTTGGCCTGGGGTGAAACCCAGATGTCCCATAAACTGCACGCACTCCACTCTGACCGCGGAGGCGAGTACATGGCGAGCCAAGTACAGGACATTCTCAAGCAGAGAGGGATAGAGCATCACCTTACGATGCCAGGTTCACCACAGTCAAACGGGAAAGCTGAGCGGTTTAACCGCACCATTACAGATAAGGCAATGGCCATGCTACACACAGCTGGCATGTCTAAAGGCTTCTGGGAGCATGCTATGAGCACTGCGGTACACATCTATAACCGCTCTCCCACCTGTACACTTAAGTGGCGCACACCTTATGAGCTCTGGTACTCTGGCAAAGTACCAGATGTCTCACATTTATGTGTCTTTGGATGCAAGGGGTACATGCACGTACCCGCTGATAAGCGTCGCAAATTGGATGCGAAGGCCATTGAGGTCATGCTTATTGGGTTTGAGCCCAAATCTAAGGGCTATAAGCTCTGGGACCACCAAACCCACTCTGTCCATTTGTCCAGGGATGTGACATTCGATGAGAGCAGCTTCCCGTCCCTACAGGGTGCTGAGACACACCCAACACCTACGCAAGTGGCTTCACCGCCACCACCTGTATCAGTGATTGCCGTACCTAGCATGTCGGTGTTACCACCACAGCGAGCACCCTCCCCTGCACACTCTAACAGTAGTGAGGAGGAGGATGTTGAAGACCTTCTAGACCCCAAACCAGAGCGCCCCCACACGCCACCACCACCTGCACCACCATCTCTCCCTGTTACACCTAAGCGTGAGCAGCCCACTCCCACTTTGCCACCGCCGCGTCAAGGCGCAACGTGCATTATGTGCCATGTCCCTCCTCCCTCTCCAGATATGCCTGGAGGCTTTGAGGATCGCACACAGCGTAGTCAGCTGTTGCGTGAAATGGACAATGCACCTAGACGCTCTGCCCGTGCACCTGTGCCCAACCCCCGCTACTTCACAGCGGATAATACGGCCATGCACGGCAGACGGCTGGGATATGCGGAGCTGTTAGCTGCAGCTTACATAGGTAGAGATCCTGCATCCTATGCAGAGGCCATGCGGTCTGTGGATGCAGATGAGTGGACAACAGCGTGCCAGTATGAAATGGATGTGCTTGCCAAGAATGGCACATGGGAGTTAGTGGATCTCCCGCCTAATCGCAAGGCAGTAAAATCCAAATGGGTCTTTAAGCTCAAAGCGGATGGCCACTACAGAGCTCGCTTGGTGGCTAAGGGGTTTATGCAAATCCCTGGCATAGATTTTGATGAAACTTTCTCTCCCATCGCACAATTCAAGTCACTGAGATTACTTCTGGCGTTGGCCGCGCTGGAGGACTGGCACATCCATCAGATGGATGTCAAGTCTGTGTTCCTCAATGGCGTGCTTGACGAGGAGATATACATGGAGCAACCACAAGGTTTCATCACCACTGGTTCAGAGACGCAGGTGTGTCACCTAGTCAAGGCGATATATGGTCTCAAACAAGCCTCCCATGCATGGAACTTGCAATTCCATGGAGTGCTACTTGCACTCGGCTTTAAGCGGACGTTTGCCGATGCCGGCGTATATGTGTTGCCTCAACGAGAGGGGGATGGACCACTCTTCGTTATCGTTTACGTTGACGACATCACAATACTGGGTGCCTCTTTGGAGAGGATTAAGCATCTTAAGTCAGATCTTTCTGAGCGCTATGAGATGACAGATCTCAGGGAGATAGAGTCATATCTTGGTATGCGCATTGTGCACAACCGCTCCCTCAGACGCATCGAAATAGATCAGTCTGACTATATCAAGGATGTCCTTGAACGCTTTGGCATGTCTGATGCCACTCCACACTCCACACCCTTGCCCGCTGGTGCTGATGAGCACCTTCATAAATATACAGGTCAGGCTACTGCCTCTGACATTATGCACTACCAGTCACTCATTGGTAGTCTGCTGTACGTTCAGATTGGTACTAGACCTGACATCTCCTTCGCTGTGTCACATTTGGCGCAGTATGCAGCGAATCCTTCCCCCCAACATCTGCGGCTTGCGCAATATGTTCTGGCTTACTTAGTAGGCACTGTGGGCATGCGTATAGTTTATGATGGCACCAGTGGAGACGGCCTTCATGGCTACTCTGATTCTTCCCTGGGTGACCAGGTTGATGATAGACACTCCACTTCGGGTTATGTGTTCCTTTTAGCCAATGGTGCAATAAGCTGGTCTTCGCGAAAGCAAAAGACAGTGGCCCAAAACACTACAGAGGCAGAATACATGGCCATGACCAATGCAGCCAACCAAGCCGCTTGGTATCAGAGCTTCCTTGTGGAACTTGGGTACGAGGTCGACAACCCCATCCCATTGCATGGTGACAACAAGGGTGCCATTGACTTGGCCTTGAACCCTGTCACTGGGAGGCAATCCAAGCACATTGCCATTAGGCATCATGTCATTAGGGAGTACATCAAAAAGAGGACCATCACTCTTATTAGAACCCCTACTCTGGAAATGGTCGCAGATGGCTTTACCAAGTCGCTCGCGCGCACTCTGCTCCAACAACACAATGTTGACATGGGTCTGTGCTAGTCTGAGATTGCCGATCACGGGGAGATGTTGATAAGTGACCTGTGCGCACTTAGCGGCTCAATGGACACGCAGATAACAGACTGCTTTAGATTAGATATACAGGACTTGTAGATTAGATTATTTTGATCTTTACAATCTCGGACTTCTTGTATTCTCTTATCTATGACATCACTTATGTATATGACATCATGGACTCACCTAGATTGTCCTTGTACTTTGTCTTTATACTTTCCTTTGTTCTATCTTTATTGTGATGTCACTATGATATCATAGTCTGGACTCTTCTTGTTCTTTACACCTTGTTCTCTTAAATCAGTCCACTCCTTTGTCTGAGTACAGAACAATGCGTCTTGTTGTATTTACTGTGACTTGCTGTTACTAGCGTCACTCTCTGTAGGAGTATAAGTAGAGTACCCTGTACGCTCTGGCACCACACCAGTTCTCATCTGTTGTGTGCCAGACTTCCATCTGCTTCACTTGCTTGACTATCTCTGTTGCTGCTTCAAGTACCACCCTCATATCTCACCACAGTCTACTTTGTCACTGTGAGTATGTCCTACATGTGTACTGTTCATCAGGAAGTCCAAGCGTAGCGTGGAAGTCCAAGCATAGCGTGGAAGTCCAAGCGTAGCGTGGAAGTCCAAGCGTAGCATGGAAGTCCAAGCGTAGCGTGGAAGTCCAGAAGATCATGAAATTCATTATTTGTGTATTTTTATGTGCTTTACATTTGCTTTTGTCTTTTTGTGCTTAAGTACCTGTTTTAAATCTGTTTTCACCTTGAGCTTCCTTTGTTGGAAGCCAGCCACCGCATTTTTGCTTAGTCAACAACTCCTTCCTTTTTGGTTGGAAGCCACCCTACTGAAAAGACGGCCAGTTTTGCTTAGTCACTATCATGTAAGCAGCTCCTTCCTTTTCCGGGACCATCCTCTGTTGTATAGTAGATAGATTATTGCTGTTTTCATAACATACGCCGATATTTTTTTCTCGCAGACAGCCGGACATCCAAACTCAAGAGCGGGGTTCATATTGAGTAGATCAAGAAATTAGGCTATCATACATAATTGGGGTTATCAAATAGGTGTCTTGGAAAAAATAGGGTTATTGAATAGTTATCTGCGTTGCTAGTTCCAAGTTCAGCATTGTGCAACTAGCAAGTCAGCGTCCCACAGCCCATCCATCATCCCTTCCAAACCCTTCAACAATGGTCCACCATTACTCCAATGACATGAAGATGTTGGCTTTAGATGTCCTTGCAGGGTGTAGCGTGACTCAGAAATCAGCAATATCACTGGGATCAGTATCCAGTCGTTCAAGAGGTTCTGCAACACTGCCAACACATATCTCCAGATGGGAGACATTTCTCTCCCACCAGCGATCAACAATGGTCGGCTGCACATGCTCGCTGCTATCCAAGTGAAGGTATGTCTACAATATATTGGTCGTGGATGTCATCTCACTGTCACAGTTCCTCCATGACACCGTTGACTCCTCTTCAGTCCTCACCAGCCTCACCGCCTCTGCCTCACCGTGTGCAAGCCCATGCCTCCACCTCCACCCTTCACCGCCCCATCACGGTGTGCAAGACAAGTCAAGTCCCTACTGCCTCCACCTCGCTGTACGCTGTAAGGATCCCTCGGGCGCTGGCCCTGAAATCATCTATTTTTGGTCTTTTCAGTCTTGGTCTGGCGTCGTGCAGCCTACTGCCATTTCAGATTTGCGTTCTCACGGCGTTGCCCCTCACTATCGCTCCCCATCACTTGCTCTATCCCCATTCCCCTCGCTCGTACACACACACACTCTCTCTCTCTCTCTCTCTCCTGCTCATTACCTCCATCGTTCTACCTTTCATCACAAATGGACGACACCGATCAACACTCGAAGACAGGCCACGCGTTCCCACACCTTGTGTCATCTTTGTCCTCAAAACCCCGTCTCTGTTGCATCGCCCATCTCAAGATCCATTCCTTTGAAGCTGTCAAGCCGCTTCACCCTCGTTGTCATTAGCCTTGGTGCCAGCCCCTGTGGTTCCTCATGTCTTGTTGTCTCCTCGGCTCCTTTGTATTGCCTTGCCTGATCATACTGTTTGTCGATTGTTTCCGCATCGATTCCTTCCTCTATGCCACCTCTCCCATTTCCCTTTACTATTACCCTACTTACTGGTCTGGGGTAGCTACAGTCTCACGTGTATATAAACTACCTCTCTGGACTTGGAAATGACAGCTTAGTTTTGGTTTTCCCCTCCTCTCTTGTGTGCTGCACGATCGTCCCAGAAGTCAGGCCCTACCGCGGGCACTCGAAGGATATCACCTCTCATCACCTCTCGTCTCTCGTCACTCGTTCCCACTTTGCACTCTCGCCATCGCCGTCCACTGCCGCTGTCGCCTTCATCCATTCACATTCGCACCGGTGGCTGTCGCCATCGCAAACGCTTTGGACTCAGCCTTTCTATCCTCCCTCTGTAAACCCTGCGGGATCCCCTCTGCCTTCAAACTCACACGGACTCGGCTCCGTACAATGCAAGCCCATGGCCGCCGCCTCTACCCTTCACCACACAGGGGAGTCCACCACCCTGTCACTGCACGCAACACCTATCACGATGCCACCTGTGGTGATGCTTGTGGTGATGTCATCCTAACACGGGGTACGAGCTTCCCATGACACGCAAAATCCCGCTGCTAGGCCCCTGCAGTGACGGTAGAAAGGCAGCAATGACTATGACCGTGACTACGACGGACTCCAAGGACAGAGCGAACATGAAACCACGACGGACTCCAAGGATGGGACTATGCCCGTGATCGCGAAGAAGCATGGCAGCAACGACAGCAGTTACGACGACCATGTGGCTGTCATGGACGCGTATTATTTTCCCTATTTTTCTGTATTTATATGGATTTATTTGGTGAAGATATGAAGGGCCGAAGTACAGAGGTATTCGTTAGTCACATGTGTTTGCCACCATGTGCACGTGATCATGGGATTAGTATCCCTCATTTGTACAGACTCACACGATTGGACGATAAGGATGGAAGGGACTAGAAGGATCTAGAATGTGCTTAGTAGTTACGCTTACTCGCTGTATTAGGTTTTACTCAGCAAGTGGAGCCGCTCGTAAGCATTATGACAGAGTGCCACGTCAGCACCATAGATAACGCTATTAATAGACACGACGCGTCAGCTCCTGAGTCATAGGACCTTACTGTACACTTAGTAATAGTGTTCGAACTCAGTTTAGACTCAGCCGCAGTAGTGTATATAAGCTTCCCTGTAGCGTCCTGAGTGGAACCAACTTGTCCTCTTGGTTCTCCACTCAGGTGTGTATTCCCTTGTACTACCTTACCTTCTCCAATCTAACTTGTCCTCTTGGTTCTCCACTCAGACGTGCCACTGTGTGATCACCTCAGACTTGAGTTCTTGCATAAAGACTCCACGCGTCTGTATCTCCACAGTGACTGTACGTTGGCGCGTGACTTGTCTCCGCGCCGAGTTGAGTGTGCTCACCGTTGCGGTTCACTTTAGTTTTCACTTGACTTGGCGTAGCGCGGCAGTCGCACCACTACAGTGGCAATGATGACCACGCCAACGCAAGGCGATGGCCACCACTTCTCCTACTCTTACACTCTTAGCATGCATAGATTGTTTCTTAATATACTACTTTTTTCTTTTGACTTTTTGCTCTGCATGATTCTGAGGTCGCACACTCAACAGCAGCACCTCAAAGGTGCTTTCCCACGGCCTAGCCTTTTGAGATCAGCCTGCCTGGCCTGAGCTTGGGCTCTAAGTGCCAGGGATGGGCTGAGCAAGCCTGAGCCTGACTAAACCCGGCCCTGCTCATCACTTGAAGTGCCCACTGCACCAAATTTCACAAATGGTTTCCAAAACCGATAAGTAGGATATATAATTTTATTTATTAATTACTGTGATTATTTTTTGCGGAAAAGAAATTCGGCATGATCACCGAGATGCCCATTTCAACCCCGCCTGTGTGTGTAATATTGCAAAATCAGTGTATGTTATGAAAACAGCAATAATAATATAAATATTAAATTAATACTGGAAATAATGGTATTATGTATCAAATAGCTTGTTGATTTTCTATTATATTTGTAAAATTAAATGAATGGAATAGATGGGGATCAATCGATAAAAGTTACACTAGGGATTACAAAGTGTTGAGATCAAGCCTGGAATGTTGCCAGAACAGACAACCTAAGGCCAGACCATACAATTAGATAATCGCTAAGTTACAGTAGAATAACTAAATAATAGCGAACGACTAAGGAGATAGGAGCATACACCCTACTCCAGACACTCACACTCGCGTTCCTCACGTACATAAGCTGCCGACCTCAACTTAATCCTTACACAAAGATATCCTGTTTGTTTACGACCAGCGGTCGGTCAGGACGGGCTCTGGGCTCGCGAACCCAACACGCTCGACCACGACGAGACGCCCCAATACCTCGGCCCGACTCTAAGCACGACCAGCACGGCCACCGCGCCCCAAACCCAGTCAAAGACCTCATACGTGTGTCTCGCGCCGCGCAAGAACGCGACCACCACCGGCGGCAGCAAACCCCAGCGCGCCGAGACGAATTCCACCCTTATTTTTGTCGCATCAGTACGGAGCAACAAAATGGAGTGAGGGGGCGCACCGGTCGCGCTGGAGGAGGAGCGGGTCGCGCGTCCACGACGCAAAGTCTACGAGAACGAGGTATGGCGCGACGGACCAGACGCCGTGGTCGGCAGCGCTGGCGGCGCCAAGCCCCGCGGTGGCGAGCGTGCGCGCCCATACCGCGAGGACGGGTGCTGCGAGCGGCAGGAGCCACGTTAGGAGCAGCAGTACGTGCTCTGCGTCATACGGCACGGCGCTGCTTTGCGGTCGTGGGACCGGTGGTATCGCTGGTCTGTGATCGGGGGTAGAGGAGCGCGAACGCGGCTGCGGGGTCGGTGCGTCGCCAGGGGGCGCGGGGACGTGCGTTGCGCAGGTCACGAGGTGGATGGACCAGCAGCCGAGGAAGGCGACTTGCCAGGGTACGACGAGCGCGACGAGCAGAAGGACGAGAAGCATCGAGAGGACGGTGTTTCGGGTGATGCCGGCGCCGGCTTTCCTTCTGTGATTTTTTTATTAGTTTCGGGGGCGACAGATGATACGATTTGGGTCACCTTGCGAGGACGCGGCCGGCTTTGCAGATGGGCCACATGATAATGCAGAGTACCCACCAACTGACGGTGACTAGACCCGTCGCGATTAAGAGAACGAGAGGGGCCAACGGCACAAACACGACCTCGCCCCCGTTGCCAAGGACGTAGTCCCTGGGTAGAGGAAGGAGCGAAATGGCGAGCGTGGCTCCCAAAAGCCGCGGTAAAGTCGCGCGCGTGAAGACGGAGAGCGATTCGGACACGCTAGGCATCGGAGCTTCCCTATATGCGTCAGCGGGGGCAGGGGCGAACAACGATGACGGTCCCACCTCCACGCTCGTATTCGCCGAGAGCGCTGAATAACATCCACGCAACGACACCCACTGCCCAGCCGGGCACGGCAGTCCAGTACCGAGCGCCAGCACGACCGAGAGAACCCCGCCAGTCCACGCGCAAGTGCAGAGATGCGACTTTGCAATCTGGCGACGCATACATGGTGAGGTTGAGGCCGCGCGTGTGTGGATGCGATGTGAATGGCGCGCCGGAGTGCGTGTGTAGGAGTAATGGCCGCGCGTGCGTGAGAGGGTAGAAATGGGCTTCTGAGGGCGACGTGTGCTCGAGTAGTGGTGTTAGAAGCGGGTCTATGCGATATGAGCAGCGGGCACAGTACGGATCCAAACAGTTGTACGCACTATCACACCCCTGATCAGATGCGTACGTTGCACCAACGCGGTATACCACCAAGGCGTTCGAAAGCAAAGACGGGAGTCGAATATCGGAGTGCACGTTATTTGGGTTCACCGGGACAGTCACACCCTTGTAGAGCAGGTCTAGGTATGAGATTTATCGGCAACAGAATGATAGCATACGGTTGAGTACGTACCGTGAACGCTGAATTTCATCACCGTGGGTTCTTCTACAAAGCCACCAAGTATCCATCCGCGCTCCTCGTCGGTGGAATACGCTATAGCGACCCAACGATGCTCACCATCCTTACGCCTTGGCAAGATCGCCTCAAAGACAACAACACCATCCGATTCATCGACGCCATCATGAGGGACTGGGAACGGTTTCTCGGGAGAGGGGTTGGGTATTAATTTTAGGGACGAGGGACGCAACTCTTCGCAGGCAGAAGGTGATACATCATCGGCCTTCGATAAGCATAGATGGAAAGACACTGATAGCGAAGAAGCATGGTAGGGCCCCATGGAAAGAACCGAGCCTTCTGATACATAGGCCACGAACTTGGTCGGTGAACCTGTCTCTAGGACTGGAGCAAGTTGCACAGCCCCCGGCTCGCGCAAAGCCCGCAGGATGACGGGCCCTGGAGGGAGGACGGTGTAGTTGGCCTGATTCAAATGAAGCGGTGTTGGGTAACCCAGCGCAGGCGGGGGTGAGTGCCCGTCGCGCAGCCAACGATCCAGAATGGCACCACGCTCTGCGGAGGTGGAAGCAGCGCCTAGCTCGAGCGCAGCCCGAGCGACGCGCCAGCGCACCTGATGGCACCAGACTACGACCTGGTGGCCGACGCCCGTCCAACACCCTTCGAGAGCACTGCTGAAGACGGTCCGTCGATACACGCCCACATCGGCGGCTTCTGGTAGGATACACGACTCGGATGGGACCATGAGGTCGGTCGCGCCTCCGCACAGCGACAGGATGGGCGTGTTGGCGGTCGCGAGCGCGGCCCGGTTGTTGTTGTAGATGGCAGCGATACGACGGTCGAAGCGCGCAGGAGGGAGTTGGTGAGGAGTCGACATGGTAATGACAGCTGAGATGTTCGGGGAGGGTAGGATGGATGTCGCAACGACGCCTCCCATGGAATGGCCCATGACGACGATGGGCGTGCCTGATGGGTAAAGGGAGAGTATGTAGGATATGGCGCTGGACGCGTAGGCTGTCTCGACGTCTAGGGTTGGCCCGTGGAACGCGGAGAGGTCCTCATTGTAATCAACTGACGGCAACTCAGCCTAGCGCTGCCAGCAGAGACGAGGGAACGCACCGGTGAAGAAGTCGAGGGGTTGAATGGTACGTGAGGTGAACTCGGGCGAGGAGGTGTACGGGGACGCGTAGTATTGTCGTGCGGCCGAGGATGCTATTGAACGGATCTGGTGGGCCGACCCAGCATTGCCCGGGATGAAAAGGACTGGGACTCCCCGAGACTACTTGGTTCGTAAGGATAAAGGAGAGGATATTGGGCAAGACGCACCTGGTTATCCTCCCACCCAACCTCTCTGTATAGCAAAAGAGAGTACCGCTTGGCGAGAGGCGTCCAAGATGTGTCGAACTGGGATTGGACGAGGTAAGATGGAGACATATAGGACATACGACATCCCTGCGGAGACAATGTTGTGGCAGAGTCGGACGCTGCACGGTATACGAGAGCAACAGATGCGATAGAAAATAGTGCAACGAAGATGGTGGTCATTGCCGCCGTGGCCAGAGCGCGGCGAGCTGTGGCGCGACTTGGGCTCGTCATCCCCAGCAGGACCAAGACCTCATAAGTCAGACATCCCAACGTCGTTATTACTACAGGATGTTCTGCTTTGCTCAATGCTTCAGGGGGGCTCTGACTGGAATTTTCGCACTGAAATGGATGTATGCGGCCTGACTATCATACATCTCAGGCGAGCTAGCAAGAAACCCCATCAACGAGCCCACAGACTCGAGGCAACGCGTCTATCGGTTACAATACAGTGTAAGCGACGATCTTGGTGTTCATTTCGAAGACGCAGACCGGTAATTCACAAGCGACATTTGCCATATCGTAGAGAGGTGTAAATACACTACCGTACCGTACCATAGCGTAGATGCGCAGTCTCAGACGCGTCAGCCCAGTCGTGGCGCACATGTGCCTCAACCTCAACCTCAGCCTCAGCTCGCAGGCAAACTCTTTCTCAACTCCGTCATCAATAAAAGTCCTTGATCGACCCGCATTTACTCGACTTGGAAAAGTCTCGCAGAGCAATTGTAACAATAACCGTTGATCTTCGTCTCTACCTTCACCCACACACCTTCGTCCTCATGGCAAACAACGACAATAAGAAGACCTTTGACCCAAGGTCAGACCCTATATCGTTACCAGAAGGAGTGGCATCGATTCCCCCGACTACGTTCTATGGTAACCAGGTTCAGAGCCAGCGCCCGCCACCCTTGCCCAACCGACCCGCGGCCCCTGCCCTCGGATCAGCATCCACGGGACATTATACAATACAAGCATCAGAAAAGTCGCCCTTTCGCGAGCCAGAGCTTGTTCAAGACGATTCGGACCAACCTGCGCTGGAGAACTACTCGACCGATCAAGTTGCTCGCCCATTTGAATACAACACGCCGCCCCAAGATGAGGGCTGGGGAAGCATCCAAGAAGGCCCGTGGCCAGCCCAGGGTGGGCATTTTTATGGGAATACAACGAGCGACCCTTTCGCTCAGACTGACCGCTGGGTCGCCAGCGCTCCCCCGCCGACCTGGGGTACGTTCGAGGATGGCTGGGCCACCGGTTCTGCGCGCCGTTCGGTACCCATCGATGGGCGTAATGACGTTGAAGAGACGCGCTGGTGGGACACGCAGGTCCGCGAAGCGCATGCCCGCCCCGGCCAGGGCATCCTGCCTCCCATACTCGCAGACCGGCTACACAATCCGGAGCACACGCTCTTCTCTGTCACCGTGACGCCTCCCGATCTCAAACCTTCGCTTCCTCCCGCCCCCGCGCAACCACCACCCACGCAATCCGAGTCGCCGAAGCAGCACAGATCCTCGGATAGCGGGTCTTCCTTGCACGGCGGCTCGTCTCAACCCGCGCATGTGCCTTCTGCCTGTCTCCCCACCGCCGAGGAGATCCGCACGGCCGTCCCGCATCCGAACGCGTACTACTGCCGGAAGCACAACGGCTGGGTGCTCCTCATATGGAAATCGTCTTCGGTGAACCCTCCCCTCGCACGTTCGTTCACCGGCACCCTCCCGGACCAGTCCCGCCGCCGGTCGACCAACTCGTGCGTCAGTGACGGCGAGCAGCCGATGGGCCCGGCCAACGTTACACATCACTTCCACGCTTACGAGCGCGCCGTCGACGCGCGCCGCCTCACGCACCCGTTCAATGCGAGCGAGTGGGAACACGAAGAACGGTCCAAGCTCCGCCATCGCAAGATGACTCTGAGAGGCGACGATACGATTACGGCGACGACTGAGCTGGAGCAAGCGGTGGACGACGCTCGGATGGAAGTCGAACGCGAGGACGGCGAGGGTGATCTGCTGGATCTGTACGTCTGTTGCCAGTGCTCGTTCTACGTGATCGCGTCGGACGTCATCCCCGGTGTCGTACCGGTGAAGCTACTCGAAGACCTAGTCAAGAACAGAATGGAGAACCCACCGCCGGATAAGAGTGGAGAACTGGCGGCGTTGATAACTCTTGAGACGATCTTAACGTAAGCACTTTTCAGTTGGTGTCACATTAGCTCAGACCCGTCTTTCGCCACAGAATCATAGAAAACAGGGTTTGGAGGGGAGAAACAAGGACTCTTCCCGTGTCAAGAAAGACGTTCCAGACCAAACTTGGATGGAGTGACACGATGTGAGACCCAACCTGTGCCCCTGCCCCCCCTTTTTTCTGAAAGAATTTGCATTTGCGCTCAGCTCCCGCATATTTGCGTGTTTGGGCTTTGAAACTAGGCAATCCGAACCTGTGCAGGATGTGGTGCTTAATCCGCCTCATATAGACTCGACGCCTGCAGGTAGGCTCGCGCGCAGCAAGTTACTTCGCGCCTGGGTGGAACTAGAAGCCTGGGTAGCCGATTACTCCAAGAGGTTTGGTGGGTCGAAGGTCTGTGCAGTCGGCACAGGTAGCTGATTCGGTTATTGTGTATATCGCAGCTCCCGCACTCAAGGCACATATTCCCCATAAGCTCTGGGTCAAAATAGACAGTGCTCGGGAAGAGTACCAGCGTGCGATCGGAGCTCACCCGGACCAAAGTAAGGCCTGTCGATCTGAGAGACCTTTCACGCGTTAACTTCAGTTTTGCAGTCGCCCGGGGTCAGCTCCCACAGATCCTAAGTGAATATGACAAAATCGACGAATCCGTAATGCATCTCGGCTTGACCAAGTCAACGTATTCTCCAGGTTTCTTTGAACAGACCTTCGTTCTTTAGCTTTTATTTCTAACGTCGAGTTCGCAGAACTGCTTGCATTCGCTTACTTTGCCCAGGTCCGCTGCAATCCCGCACAGACGATCGAGTTCTTCTCCTCGTTCTACACCGTCTGCCAAATGGTCACCACCCTGACCGACGAGCCCGCACCAATGCTCCAATCGTTCGTCTTTGACGAACGCGAGCGCGGCAGGTTCACGCGCGAAGATTTCCAGGAGGCGCCCGGCACTCTTGGCTTTGGGCCGCACGGAACGCTCAGCGTCGACTACGACGACGACGTGCCGGACGACTTTGTCGAGAATGCGTGGAGGGAGGCCGTGCGGCGTGCGTGGCGCGAGGGCGCCGGCGCGGCTGGGGGCGACGGCCTGCGGCTGACATTGGCGAACGAGGCCTTCCGCCGGATCGCAGAGGTGCGCGGGAGCGAAGTGCTGTGGAAGAAATGGGAGCAGGCGAAGGACGGCGGGATGACGCCCGAGCGCGCATATGCGACGCTCGAGGTGCCGACGGAGATCGATGACGGCATGCTCATCACCGTCTTTGCTATGCGGGTGCGCTTTTCGTTCCGTCTGCAGGGGTATTGCTGACGCATGGTTTGGATAGGTCGAGGATCAGCCAAATCAGGTGGACAGGATGCGCGAGGCGGTCGCGGTCATTGCGGAGATGAGGGACAGCGACCGCTTGCGCAAGTTCCTCGAGACGGGTAGCGATCGTACGTCGGCATTTCTCCGTCGCGCTCGAAAGGGGCACTCACGTCGGCCTTTAGCTGGAGAGACGGTCCCTGCTACGCGTCAAGATTGGCCAAGAGGTCTCAATCAGCTCGGGAATACCTGTTACTTGAACTCGCTCCTACAGGTTTGCCTTGCGCCTACACTCCGTTTATCAAGACTAACGGATTCTAGTACTTCTATACCATCAAGGACCTCCGAGATGCCGTTGCGCATCTGCTAAATTCGTCGTCTAGGAAAACTGTGGACGAAGACAAGCTCACGGACGACGACCTGAAGCGACACCGCGTCGGCGGGCGTCTAGTGACGCGCAAAGAGATCCTGCGCTCAAAGAAGTGTTCATATCATTCTCTCACCTACGCCGACCGGTCGCTGATTTTTACTCGTCCGCAGTCGTGAGCGAGCTCGCTGAACTTTTCTGGCACCTCGAGCATGCCGACATCGCGTCGGTGACTCCGACGATGGAGCTGGCGAAGCTCGCGCTCGTTACCTCGAAGGACGAAGAGGACGACATCGAGCAGACGGCGACGGACTCGTCGAACGACACCGACGCCACGCTCGTGGAAGACGCGCCGGCGCCCCGCGCGGGGACGAGGACGGGCACGGGATCTCCGGTAGGTTCTCCAGGCGCATCGTCATCGTCTGTGCTTGGCAAACGCGCGCGGGATAAGGAGGCTGATGTCGGTTCCCGGATGTCCATTGACTCTGTCACGGACAAGGACAATTTCGTGATCATCTCGAAGAGCGACGACGCGGGCCCGTCGGGCTTGGCCTTAGGCGTCAGCGCGGGCGCCGGCACGGCTACGGATGTTGAGATGAAGGATGCTGAAGCGCCGGCCCAGTCAGGTGCGAAACCACCATTGCCGCCAAGGAAGACATCGGAGTCGGTCATGATGTTCGGTGCGCTAACCACTTCTTTTTTTAATTTCTTTTGGGCCGGTCGGGGTGTACGCTGACGGATCATGCTTCGCAGGGCGACAGCACGACGTCTCAGAGTGCATGGACAATTGCGTCTTCCAGATCGAGACTGCTTTGCTGAAGTTTGACGGGATGGATGAGTCGGAAGATGGCAAGTCGAGCGTGGTGAAGCGGTGGGTGACCTCCCTCTTCGAGCGACCTAATCCCCATGAATCTACTTCAGTTTGTTCTATGGGACCCTCCGGCAGCGGTTGATCGCGCCCGCGCCCGAAGGCGCTCGAGCAGTCTCAACTCACGACTCGGAAAACGTCTTTTCCATACTTCCTGTCAGCGTGTCCGACGAGGGATACGACATTTACGACGGCCTCAGCAACTATTTCCATTCCACGGCGCAGCTGGATTCGAACACGGTCTCGATGGAGATCACCCTCGTGGACCTTCCGCCTGTGCTGCAGATTCAGCTTCAGGTACGTTCGCAAGCGCCGGGGTTAGTTCAATTGCGATGATGGTCTTTGAACAGAGAGTGCAATGGGACCGCGAGACTGGCCAATCGTGGAAGTCTCAAGCGTACGTGAAGTTCGGAGAGACGATTTGCATGGATCGTTTCTTGGACAGCGCTAACCCCGACAAGAAGGCGCGCTCGAAAGCCATCCTGTCGGATTTG
Organism: Lactarius sanguifluus; assembly: GCA_021527775.1. Lineage (NCBI taxonomy): Eukaryota > Fungi > Basidiomycota > Agaricomycetes > Russulales > Russulaceae > Lactarius > Lactarius sanguifluus. Next base: position 106,413 of record JAKEYF010000135.1, on the reverse strand, counting down.
AGCAAGTGTCACGACCGGATCCATCTGCTCAAAACGGGACAGGTGCGTTGTCTGTGGGCGCGGATCTCTCATCAATCCATCCGCTAACTTTTTCTTTCTTTCTCTAGCATGCACCGTTCACGTCAGCTCTCAGCAATACCCATGATATCCTCAAGGGCCTACAAGAGACGATGCTCCTTCCGGAGCTCGACGACCAGCTGCTGTCCGACCTGGCCGCCGAGCGGGATTACGTCAGCGACGAGCTCGACATGTTGCGCGGGAGCGCGGCGAGCATGAAGCAGGAGCTCGAGGACATCTGGCGGGAGGAACATGAGGCCGTCTACGAACTTACGTCCGTGTTCGTGCACCGCGGCGCGACGCCGCAGTGGGGGCACTACTTTTTCTATTCGCGGCATCTGCCTGAGAACCCCGATTCGTGGTTTAAGTATAATGACTCGGAGGTGAGCGTCGTCTCGAAGGAAGAGGTGCTCGCGGACACCACGGGCTCGACCGCGAATCCTTACATGGTAAATGTCGCTCGCTTGCATTCGACACTGTCGCTGATGTGTTTGGACCAAATAGCTCGTTTTCGTGCGCAAAGGGTCGGACATGATCGGCACTGTGAAACGGTGTGACCCGATGATATTGGAGGACGCTTGAAAAGCAACCACGCCTTGGGTTTCGTGTCGTCCTATGAATATGCTATACCCCCCCATGACATCTGTACAACAACAATAGCAGCAACGCTCATTTGATCACACTTTTTTTCTTTCTGTATCTGTTTCCTTGCTTGCTTACTCTTTCCTTCCCGTTCTTTTGTTGTGTTTTTAGTTGTAACGTGCGAACAGTTCGCGAGAACATCACTGGCACACTCGTTTTATTTGCGCAATCTATTTTTCTTTTTCCTGGGGCCAAGGAGAACTGACAGGCCGGTGGTCCTGTACTGTAGCCCCGGAGTGGGATACCGTCAGATCTTTGTTACCAAAATCATCCCAGACATGAACGAAAGAGGCTCAAACCCGTTCGTTCGGTGCATCTGCTCCACAAAATCAGCCAACTCCGGTATCACAATGTAAACTATACCACCACAAAGGTCCAGGTTACCCAGAAGGGTCACCACCTTGATCGAGTTTATCTACGTGAAACGAAATCGATCAGGCTCAAAAAAAAAAAAAAAAAAGTGGGCATTAGCTCAAACAGAACGCACCGATAACTGGCAGACCTCTCTTGCCACCTGCGTGAAATCAATCAGGCTCCAAAAAAAACAAAGTGGACATTGGCTTAAACAGAATGCACCGATAACCAGACCATCCTTGCCACCTACGTGAAATCCATCAAGCCCCCCAAAAACAAAAGTGGGCATTGACTCAAACAGAACGCACGGGATAGTACACTGAGCCGGATTACCCGCTGCCTCGCCCACCGGAACGGCAAGGGCAAATGCAGCAAGAGAATGTGCGAGGATAGTCCTCCTGAACATTGTTCTGATGGCAATCAATTGGATAGACCAGTGATGAAGAAGGTGAGTCGAGGTTGGGGATGATGAAGACAAGGTTGCGAAGATAGGTGGCTTATTCATACCCTGTGTCGCATGAATATTCCCTATCGGCGAGGGCGAATCCGTTTTGAGCACCCAGTGACTAGCGACTCGGCGCATGGACACACAGCCATGCTAGTTATGTCCCGGATTGCGGGCGCCTTACTGTAACCGAGCACAAGACGTCGTTTTCTTCCAAGAGTGAAGTAGAGAAGCATCATCAATGATCGCACCAAATTCGGCTCGAGATAACAATGACCGGGTGGCGATTTCATATATCTCGATGCTGTAACTTACAGTGCAGTAAGTGACGGTTCCTTGACAGTACCCGCATACCGTATCTGGCCTGGGTCAAATATAGTGCTTCTAGTCGCGGCTCTGCCAGTCACTGGCAGTGAGCATCATGCGTGCTAATCATCACGTTTCTGGGATATAACTCAATGACATGTTCCATTTGCTGCTACATGTCGCACTAGTGGGCCAGCCCGCTGCAGTCAGAACAAGTCGCCGTTCTTCTGCGCGTCTCTGCAGAGGACATAAGTCACATAACATTCTGAGACTGTGGTGAATCTGGTGATTGGCGGGGCTGTCTTGGAAATCGCGCGGTCACTAGACTAGATTCGGAATTGAATTGCACAGCATTGCACACATTTGTGCACTACACCTGGTGTTCGCACAGGCGGGCGGAAGAGTGACTCCGAGTCCCCCATCCTTGCAATAGCGGCAATACTGTCCTCAACGCTTCAGCATCGTTTTATGTCAATCACCTCCTCTTACACAAAGTGCAATTTATTGACGCATAGCTGGCTGTTCTACCGTTGCGACTTCCACGAGCCTGACAGGACCCCTCAGACTCAGGCTCATCGTCGAGGAAAGATCTTTTTCTTTTTCTTTTTAGTCACACGAAAAAAACGAAGACACAAAGTGACGGAATTTACTGACACTCTTATTGAGCTAAATTACATTTCTGTTGCTTTGCCAATGAATGATACGAAACCAAGACATCCGGGGGACTCTACCAGGTGTTGTTATCAAGCTTGTCCCGCATCGGCATGAGCGAGGGAAGCCCACGTTATTCGCGACCCCGTTAGTTCCGTGCTTCTGTTCCAGGAGGTCAGCAACACTGGCCCCGTATCACGAAGTAAACCACACCATCACACGAGGGTCTTGTTGAGAATTTTTTGGAAAAAAAGTTGGACAGACATCCCTAGGGTAATTTGAATCATCATGCTTGTAAACAAAGTGCGCATTAGGTCAAGCAGAACGCACAGAAATTACTCCCCAGAAGCTCCCCTATTTAGTTGGCGGGCCGGAAAGGGCAGAAGCAGCAAGAGAACAAACGAGTATGGTTCTCGTGAACGCTACATGCATATTAGCTCAAGTGGCACACACCGATACTGGGAATCAGGCCGTCCTCTTCTGGCTGGGCCACTGGAACGGCAAGGGCAAAAGTAGCAAGAGAAAGTACAAGAGTGGTTCTTGTGAACACCATTGTGTTTGCAATTGGATAAACTGGTGGCGAAGACGAGAAAGGTCGAGGTTGGAAATGACGATGACGAGGTCGCAAGACTTATTTATACCCAAGGTCGCATGAATATCGCCTATCAGGGATAAATGCTCTTCGAGCTTCGAGCTTCAAAGCTTCAACGTTCAACGTTCAACATCCAGTTACTCGGCGCACAAATAGTACATAGTCATATCCCGGATTGCTGGTGGCCTAGCCGAACGCAAAACGCCGACTTCCAAGGGTGCAGCAAGGCACCGATAATCATGATTGTACTACTGTAAATTCAGCTCAAGACAACAAGAATGGCGATCTAGTCCCCATGCGAATATACCTCAGTTCGGTCTAAGGGTCCAGTATGGGACCCTCCAGCAACGGTTGATCGCGCCTACGCCCGAACTTGAAGGCGCTCGAGCGGTCTCAACCCACGACTCTGAAAACCGTCTTTTCCATACTTCCTGTCGGCACGACCGACAAGGGATACGACATCTACGATGGCCTCAGCAGCTATTTCCATTCCACGGCGGCGTGAATAGAGAGTGGGTGCTAGGCGGAAGCGTTTCGCAACAAGGCAGATGGACCAACGGAATAAAATAGGAATGAAGGCCGGATGAACAAACTTCAACATTGGTCCCATGCCATGGAGTAGTACTTTGCCGTCGGGCTCAAGCTCGAGCGCAAGTGCAAGTCAAGGTGCAAGTGATCCGGTCTAGTTCCGGGCTCCACTCGGTCACCGGTCCCTCCGGCCCCGACATCCGTCTGACGTTTCTGTTTTTATTTATTTATTGACTCCCGTTCCTCCTCATTCTCGTTTTAGTCACACACCAAAAGACAATGGTACGTAAGACAACATACAATCCGCCAATTGTTGTTATCAAGCTTGATCAAATGGAAGTACGTTCAACAATGCTGCTCCAGAACTCGGAGGTCAGCAACACAAACCCCCAGTAGTACCAAGTAAACCATACCATCCGCAGCAGAAGCGACGGCCGAGTAGACCCAACTGTAAATTCCAGTGACCACAGACCCTAGGTTAACTTAAATGAATCATGCGTGTAAAATTGCAAGCAGAACGCACATGGACTATCTGTCTCCAGGGACTCCGCGGCCCCTATCTGACCCACCGGAACAGCAAGGGCAAAAGTAGCAAGAGAAAGTATAAGGGTGGTTCTCGTGGACATCATTGTTTTCGCAACTGGATGAACTGGTGGCGAAGAGAGGGGTCGAGGTTGGAAATGATGACGACGAGGTTGCAAGGACTTATAGCCTTTATAGGTCGCATGAATATTGCCTATCAAGGGTAAATCCTCTTCAAGCTTCAATGTTTCAACGTTCAACCACTGGGCCAGTGAGTCGGCGCATGAGTACACAGTCATGTCCCCGACCGCTGGTGCCTTGGCCGAACAGAAGACGCCATCTTCTAAGGGTGCCAGCGATCATACTACCGTAAATTCAGCGCAAGTTACTAACTTAGTAGGACTAAATATAGCCTAGTGCCGCTAGCCTGAGTGAAGTGACAAGTATCGCAGCGAATAGAAGATGTCACCGTGTTTCATGGAAATACCATGTCCCAGACACACAATCAGTAGGCACAAACCTTGCTCCGTGTGAAGGCGTCCTTCTTTCCGTGGGTCCATATGTTGAACTGTGTTCTATTGCACCGGAAAACATAACTGTACACATGCCTCTCGACTCATGAGGTGATTCGTACTTGTAGCTCACAACAGAGAAGCCCGAACACAATTGGGGTCGTCGCGGTCATTGTTGCTGGTGGTGTAACACGCGTCTTTGTCGAGGAACACACAGTCATACGGTATGACGAGGGTAGATGCCACGGGGGAGAGGGCGGACGCCTTGTGCGCCTGCTGCTGCTTTTAGAAGTGGCATCGGGTGGACGTCAGCGTTGTTGGACTCAGCATGCCCGTGCTGACGCTTGTGCTAGTGCCGGCGTCGAGTTCATATGGGTTCGCGGGCGTTGCAGGGAATGCCGAGTTTGAGTTTGAGCGGGAGTGTCAAGGAGAGCGTAGCAAGAACGAATGCAGGAGAGGGTGGAGGGGAGGAGTTCCGCGAGGGCCCCATGATAGGCTGCCCGGAAAGTGGTTTGGTTGGGTCAGGAATGCGCATGGCAGCCCGATCACTGGATCTACTGTCGCCGCTAGATGGGGTCACAGAGAATGAGATACTTACCCGGCGTACTGACCGAGACCCAGGTCATTTATGACGGACGTGGCAAGAATCGAAACGTGGATTACACCCGCAAACGGTCGCCTCTGATTGGGGCATTCCGAAGCCGCTACGTCATGGTCGGGACAGCATTCCAACTCACGTATCGCTCTCGAACATGCACCCAAGACATGACCGTAATGATCGAGAGACTGCGCGCGTATATGCGGTCGTCTAGCCTGGGTGAGCCGTGGAGCGAGAAGTAATGGATAATATTCTGAAGGAGTCTGCAAGTAGTACATGCCAAGAAAATTGTGCTACCTGAAGAAGGCTACCTGAAGAAGAGGAAGCACATGAGATCGATGCCGCCGATTTAGAGGTGTGCAACACTCACTGACCGCAAGAACATTCTCATTTGGGCCTTGCATACCTCCTGTGTACGATGAGTACTTCGGAAAGATGCGATTAGAAGCTGTGGGGTAGTTATGAACAACGTCGACACGAAACTATTTGACATACCTAAGTTATATGCGTGCTGCTGCAAGTGCTGCTGCCGCATCCACAACATCGCCTGCGCACGGCGGTTTAGGGTCACTTGAACACGAGGTTAATTGGGCGTCGGATGGCTGTCGCACAGCGGGTGGACCCGGCAGATTCTCGGCTGACTGTAGACTAGGAGGACCAGGTGGGATGTGTGTCTTCATGACATCAAGAACCTGTGCACCCGGCGATCGATGTACCGCCAGCTAACTTGAGTGTGAATCGACGCAAGATCGGAGACCTCCTCGAAGTGAGCCAACTCCACGAAGCGTTCGAGTATGTCGTCGGTCATGATGAGCTGTGGTCCATACATATTTTCATAGCCTACAGTACTCAGGTACTGGTTTCTCCGCCAGTCTTGCAAGGCAGTCTTGAGTCTCACGTCTGCGTCGGTCAATTCGTACTGGCGCGCCTTGACGACACAGTAAGGGCAGTCCCAGATGGAACACGCCATTGATGAAAGTGTTGTGACACGGTCAATCCGCCAACATACACGTGCCAAGACGATCACAGTGAACATTGCATGAACGCGCCTGGTCACCGGTCACCGGTCTCGCCGGCCCGGAATCCGTCTGACCTCCTCGAACTCGTTTCTATTTTTTTCTATTTCGGATCCTTTTATGTTATTCACTTTCTCTCACACAAAAATTTATTGTTGGCTCATCACTGCATCACTGGCTGCTCCACGGTTGCGGCTTACCACGCACAAGCTCCCTTATCATCGCGGAAAGATCATTTTCTTTTGGTCACACATCAAAAGACAAAGACAGCACAGAACAAAGGGACGGAATTTCTTATCGAGGAAAATTATGATTCTGTTGCTGGTACGAAAGACACAATCCCCGTCAGGTGTCATCGAGCTTGCCGCCGTGGACATGACGGGACTCACGTAATTCCCGACCACGTTGGTTCGGTGCCTCTGCTCTAGGAGGTCAGTGACACCCCAGTATCACCAAATAAACCATACCATCATATAGCGAAGGTCCCATTGGCAATTTTCTGGAGAAAAGTCCCTAGATTAAATGAATCATCACGCTTGTAAAAAAAATGCGTATTGGCTCAAGCAGAACGCACAGAAACCACTCCCCAGGACTTGCCCCAGGAGCTCCCCTATCCGGCCCACCAGAGCAGAAATAGCAACAGGTTGGTTCTCATGAACGTAAAATGCCAAGCGGCACGCACCGATATTAGGCAACAGGCCATCCTCTTCTGGCTCCACCGGAACGGCAAGGGCAAAAGTAGCAAGAGAGAGTACAAGGGTGGTTCTCGTGAGCATCATTGTTTTCGCAATTGAACTGGTGGCGAAGAAGAGAGAAGTCGAGGCTGGAAGTGATGATGACGAGATTTGCAAGGACTTGTTTATACCCAGGGTCGCATGAATATTGCCTGTCAAGGGTAAATGCGCCTTCTAGCTTCAACATTCAACGTTATATTCAACACCCAGTGACTCGGCGCACGAATACACAGTCTTGTCCCGGATCGCTCGTGCCTTAGCCGAGCTGTAGACGCCATCTTCCAAGGGTGACAGCGATCATACTACCGTAAATTCAGCTCAAGTTAACTCGTGCGTGAGCTCATGAACGCGCGTTGGTATATGCGCCCATGCTGCGTCCATGCTACTTCATAGTCCTGAACGATCAGACTGATCCTGTTGGTGACGAGCCTCCTTCGCGAGGTTTGGGGTCTTCTCACCCTCTACGTGCCCCTTTCTCTGCGACGTTACGCTTTCGGATTCTGGGCCTCCCTGCAGCCGATTTTTTTTCTTCAACTCGTGATGCTACTCCTCTGTTCAGCTCGTATTCTGTGAAAAATTCTGAGGATTCTCGAGATGTCTGATCTTTCGACTTTTTTCGGATCTGGAAACGGGTCTTGGATGAACTTGACGGCACTGTGGAGTGGTTGTGAATATTCGTGGCGTGGTTGAACGAGAAGCGTTACTGTACGTTCATTGGACTCGACTTTCTCTCTTGACTATAACACAACAACTTTGGCACGGGAACCATCGTTGCACACTCATGCAGATGGACTGCAGCACGTGGAACGGCGTAGGAGCTAGATATATATCAATGCAGTATTTACATGTGTCAGAATGTTATCGTAAGGTACGTGCGGGCGACCGGTGCAGAACAACCTATATTAGCGTACCACCCATCTGGGCTCATGTTGTCGCCTTGCTACCAGAACTTATGTGTTCTAACCCCTTGGTCGTATTCTCGCCGATGCGACCGTGATTGTAACTACTATTGACAGAGGTTGCCCCCTTTGGCGTTGGAGGCGTCGCGGTCCTCCTCGGTCAGTAAATATATTCAACCCACTGGCAGCCCAGAGGGAGGTGTCAAAGGTGGAGCAACTCCCCGAACAGTTTACCGTAACGGGATCATAATGCACCCGCGTTTATTCTGATTTTCTGTGGCAAACCCGGGGGTTGCACGCCAGCGTCACTGCCGCGCTTCGGGTTCGGTGCTTGCACGGGTTGTATCATGGCTGCTGTATCATTATGAGAACGCAGCCCGGTCCGTTGGTTCGATCGATGTTTACATTACTGGAAGGGGTGCATTAGGTGCGGGTGCAGGTTCTGGTCTCGACGGGATAGCGAGGGGTGTCGGCGTCCCCTGGTCCCGCTTCGAAACGCCTGCGGGGACGAGGATTCGGTGCTCGTTCGCGGGGAGTAGAGGAGCGTCGTGGACGACCGCGGGATCGGGATTTCCGCGCCACCCAGGTGGTGTGCTCACCGTCTCTTCGGAGGACTTGGGTGGCAGCTGCGACGCTGGCGGCGGCGAGGAGATGGTATCGTCCTTCGCGGGGAGAAGGATGGGCGGTGCGGTCGCGCGTGCATCAATGGCGGCTTTGACGGCGGCGAACTCATCGCTGCCCGTCCAGTCCTTCACAAGCGCGTCAAGGTCGGCATAGCCCTTGGCTTTGATGATTGCGTTGCGCAGCGTCTTATTAGCGGTCTTGCGGGTCTTGAATTGGGAGATGCAGAACTTGGTCGATGCCCAATGGTTATCTAGATACTTGCACTATACCCGCGGTAGCAGGTTAGCAATTGAGTCTGTGAACGAGGACGGCACGTACGAGGCGGAGGTAGGGCAAGATGAAAGTGTCCTCGAGGTTGGTGAGCGGGTGAGGCGAGAAAATGGTCGGGTTCGCCTCGGCAGCAGTGGCAATCATGACGGAATCCGCACCGGTTATCGCGCGAATTCGGCGTGCATCCTCGTAGCCGACACAGTCGCCGTTCTCGATGACCGCGACGTCGCGTCCGAGGCCCTTGACAAAGTCGACGATCTCCTTGAGGCGGTGGACGAGCGCGCGTTCGCGCGGGCGCATATTCCGCGTGCGGCAGTGGATCGTGAGGCAATTGACGCCCGTGTTGACGATGCGCTCTACGAGGGCGAGCGTGTCTTGTTGCGTCGGGAGCAGGCGGATCTTCGCGGAGACCGAGATACGAGGGGGTAGATCGCGGCGGAGGGCGGTGAGAATGGAGCAAAGGAGGTCAGGGTTCGTCAGAAGGGCGGCGCCCATGCCCGAATGGGTCGAGAAAGGCTTCGGGCAGCCACAGTTGAGCTCGACGCCGGAGACATCGTCCACGACTAGGCGTGCCGCCTGTACAGCGAGGTCCGGGTCGGCGGAACCAACCTGGAATATTAGGTAGGGTTTCTCGATGGGATGGCAAGTAAACATGGCGCGTTCGTGCTTTCCGTTATACGAGATGGTCCCTGATAAGGCTGGAAAAAAATCACGTTTAGGATTGTAACGAAGGGCAGGAGTCAACACACGTACGATCCACGACGCGCTCAGCGTTCAGCATAGCCTTATCAACCATCTCTGGTCCCCATACAAGCTTTGCGCCGTGCTTTAGAGCAAAGAGTCGCGTCGGAACTGCGCATAGAGTTACGATGTTTGCAAGGGAGTTCGAATGTTGAGCAACATACGCGCGCCAGAACGAACCATTGGTGCTAGCATGACACCATTTTTGTAGTCGTCAGGTGAGAGCCCGTCCAGTCGAGGACGTTTGATGTTGGGAAGAGGTGAAGGCGAAGGAGAAGAAAGAGAACGTCGAGACATTAAGAAAAGCCGCGAGGCCGAGTAGAATGTTCTCATTAAGTGAACCCGGCCCGACACCGACAGTCAATTTGGATATCAACGGCGACGACGATGGAGTCACTTCGCAGCAAATCAGTTCGCAAAGGACCAAGACCAGCTGCAGCAAAGTTAAATAAACCCAGCAAAAATGCTCGAAAATCCAGGGTCGACGACAAGATCAAACGGCGCATGTCAGCGCGCTATGCTACGATCTCTGCACCCACTCCCACCGACACCTCTCCGCCGTCGGTGCCAACAATACCACTCGATCTACGTGGCGCTGGCCTCGTCTCGGTGAGAGAGAAAGACGAGATCTCACAAGTACAGTCCCCGACAAAGGAAGACCTCCGTGCGGCAGAGAACAGGCTGCTTGATGTTGATGACTTTGATCCAGATGCTTGTGCGTTCCCCTCAATCGAGTCCTCTCCCTGTCGGGCTCACCTCTTCCTCAGACCTCAAGCTGAAACTTGCCAATTCAACCGAGGCTGAGCTCCGCTTGCTGCAGTCATCCTTACGAAACTCAAAGGACGAGGTTGCAGCTGATTTGCAACGAAACGTATTTAAAAAGTGCCCAGTTCCCGCGATTCTGTTCCGTATACGTCTCACAAACACCACAGCTACGCTCAGTTTGTCCATATCTCCAAGGAAATTGGCATACTCGAGAACGAAATGCTGGGGCTCAAAGAGAGCCTCGCTGAATGGAAGAGCATGCCCTCCGTCCTCCACATCGAGGAGTCTGCCTCCGTCGCTGGTCCGCCGCCTCATCTCCCTTTCTTACCACAAGCAACGTTGACTTGCTCTTAGATCGTCGGCGCAACGTCCGTTCGTCTGTCGCTGACCTGCGCGTGTTGTACGCGCACCAGATGCAGAATTTACACACCCAGATCGAGGGATCGGCCAAATTCGTGCCGACGACACCTGGCAGGCACGTCGTTGCAGAGATGGACAGCATATTCGTGCTCAACGCAGCAACGTACAAGCCAATAAGTGCCGTGCGTTTCGTGCTTCTTGACGATGCCGTCCTCGTCGCTCGCAGGCGTCGTCGTCGTAATGCGTCTGAAAGCGACAAACTCGTCGCTGACCGTTGCTGGCCACTTAACGAAATGCTCGTATTGGATACAAAGGATACCGCCAGTATGTGATACAACCGTCTCTCCGCATATATATGCATGGCTCAGCGTTATCTCCCAGCACTCGTCAATGTCTTCAAAATCAAACATGGAAAAGAGACGCACGTGTATCGCACGGATTCTGCTTCAGACAAGAAAAGCCTACTTTCGCAGTTTCGTCACGTTGCAGAAGAACTGGCTGCAAAGAAGCGCAAGGAACGTGAGGGCGAACACGAAAGACGAAAGAGCTTATGGACTGCAGGTGGCGTGCGTTGCCTCGGTTCTTGTCTTCCGTCCGTCGATTCCGACCTCCGTCACTTCACAGAGCGGTTCAGTCGCCATGGGAGACATCCCTCCCGTTCCCGATTGGATGTCCGATCTCGCCCAGCAAGCGGGCATGAGCGACAGCGCGAAAGAGAACGCAGAACGAGATGCCCGATGGATTGGCGATTTTGCGGATGAGCTAAACGTGGCAATTGCCTTGCGAGAGTGGGATAGAGCAGTAGAACTCGTCGAGCAAGGTGTGTTCTTCCTACTTCATCAGCTTATCATTTTTCTCACGTCAGCACAGGCCAAGCGAAGCTCGCCACGATGCCGCTCCTAGCAACAAAGCTCACCCCATTGACGGCCTCGCTCACCGCTGCGCTGTTACAAGCGCTTTCTTACCCACAGCACCACAAGGAGGCGGTCAAGAAGCTTATTGCCCTACTCATTCGTCTTGATGCAGGCGCCGCTGCGCGCGCGACATTTCTTACTGCGCGGACGGAGACAGCTCGCCGGCTTGTGCGCATGATTCGCTTCGACGGTCATATCGGGACCTACATCAATGACCTCTCGACAACCATCTTCACTGTGATTAAGCACACAGCGGACTGGTTCCTCGCGAGCTTCAAGGAGAACGAGGTTGCCAGTAGTGAGTGGTCTCGTTTCGGCCTCAGACTGTGCTTCCCAGCTCACTGATTGAAGGTTTCATCGAATGGGCAAAGAGCCAGATAGAAACGTTTGCGGAGATGTTCAGGATACAGGTATTTTGCACAGATGTGGACAAGAGCGTCGTCGACGAGGCTCTCAGTATCACGCACAGCCAAAGTCGCAAGGTCTGTGTTCGGTCTTCCTTAATCAGGTCCTGACCTCTAATCTGTACATAGCTCCTTCAAGAGTTTGGCCTTGACTTCCGCTTCATTCTAGACGCGCTCCTTGTCCCGAATCCCCTGGAAAACGTCCCTCCACAGGTCCCGATTCTTGCCCCTGCACCGAAAGCATCACTTCCTACGCGGACGGACGTACCTTCCCGTTCCGCACGCAGCACTCCAGTGCCACCAGAACCAATACTGGGTTCTGTACTCTCGTCGTCTCCCGCCATGACGCCGGAACTCCCCGCACGCTCAGGGCGGAGCACCCCATTGTCAGGGCCAGACCTGCCCGCCCGCACTCTGCGCAACGCGCCTGTACCCTCGCCTCTGATTGCGACAAGCACGCCTCCCCCGCTCCCGCGCACGTTCTCGTCAGCCAGTCACCCGTCCACGTCCTCGCTCTCGCTCTCACTCGACTCGTCCCCCTCGCCGACCTTCGCTGCCCCAATCACGCGCCGCACACGCTCGCCACGACCCCCGCCCTCCGCGTCCGTGAAAGCCTCGAGCCGCTCGGCGACCCCCACGCCCGCGCCGCTCACTCCTCCCCGCGGATCGGCCCCCGCCCCGTCGCGCGCCGGCATGCCCATCCCCGCGCGGGTGCCAACGCCGACGCCTTCGTCCATCCGCTCGTCATCGCCCGCACCGGTGCCGCTGGCGGCGCCTGCGCCGCGCGTAGGCATGTTCCCACCTTCCATGCGCGGGATTAACCCTGCGCCGCCACCGCGCTCGCGCGATCGGCCCGGAAGCGCCGCGGGGAGGGAGCGGCCACCACCTGTAAGTGTGCCGAAGCGGGAGGGATACTTTTAGATTGCTTGTGTAGCAAGTTTACTCGTCGTCGTTATTTGACGGTTTTGTCCTTGGGGTTGAGTCGGAAGCGCAATGTTACGCGCACAGGCGCCTATCCTTCTTAATCCGAGCACCCACGGCGTTTTGTGCCCGTACTCTCATAGTCATAATTTCCTCTACTATACGACAACACGACTCATTGAAGAAACCCACATAACGAGGCTGTTCTCTGTTCTCTCGTTGCCCCTGGCGCCCATAAACACTGCTACCGACTAATATTACACCTGCCTCGATACTGAAGTGATCCACCCAAACGATGACCTTGCTCGCGGAAAGTTCAATATCTAAGGAAGGGGAACACGTCATCAACTGCCACGGCTATGCAGGATGTGTAACTTATATGAGAAGTACGTCTCCCATGATTTCTAAGTTTTTTGGTGTCAGGTGCCTACTCGCCTGCGTACGTCTTTGAGTTGACTCAACCGGAAGTTATGCAGGTGCAAAACTGCACTAAGGTGTGGCTGTTTACCAACGATCCTGGAAACCCCACGTTCCCCGAGCAAGGGGCTTACAGCCTGCGGCGTCAGCGTGGGTTGCCCACCGGACTACTATTGCGTCTGGCGGATCGGGACAGCTTCACGACGTCAGCAAGCATCTGTGGCAGAGGACCATACTAACTTCTCTGAATGACCATGAATCGACACGCGGTGAATTGCTGGACATGTACTGGCTAAACCCTAGGTTTAGTCAATACATGTCCGGCGATCGATATAGTCGTGCGTCTTCGCACGCCAGTTCTGCTGGCAACCCGCTCTCCGACAGTCAAACCAAAATCAATGGCCGGATGCTTCAATAATTTAGCCGTGGCACATTCCTCATAGATCTGACTGTTGAAGGTACCTCCGTGCAAGCTGACGAGAGCATTGTCCAGAAGGTGCTTAGCCACGTCTGGGATTATTATCATAACATCACCCAATCCACTCTGCTATGATAGGTGGCGACGCTTGTGGCGACGATTCGACTACGGCTCCCCTCCCTCCGATATCCTTACGACAAATAGTTTATATGGGCCCCTCACGATTTCTCAGCATCGTCGCCCGCGCCGCCAATGAGTGCCTAACTCTCTCACGCCATCTCAAATGTCTTTAAGGTTCATGGGGCGAGGGTGTGAGAAATATTCGACCCGGAGAGGCCTTTGAAGCCCGCTTCTTCGCTCATCCAGGCAGTCACATCATCAGCAGGAGATGTCTTGGAATGATGCCGCGCTGATAATCGTCGGGGTCATAATAAGGGTCAAAATGCACTGGCGTTGAATCGAACACCAGCTTCTAGTGCAACTTCTATCAACCGCGAGGTAGCCACTACCTCGCAGTCGATGGAAGTCGCTGTAAGTCATCGAGAAGGCCGATTTCGTACATAGTCATGGCGAGTGACGCGATACAACTCCGAGGTGTAGAACAGACTGTTTCTTGGACCGCTTGATGTGAGTCCTCGCTACTCATACCTACCAGAACCCATCTATTGCATCATACACGTGACAATGTCCCACTCAATCAACGACGACATCGCAACGGTCAGCGTTCCATTCATGCTTTATCCAGTATTTCACGTGCACCATCTCGCCCATCTGTTAGATATACGGTGGAGTTGATCGAGTGGCCTGCGGCGCTCGACGCTCTCGCCACCAGGCTTTCCGCCTTCTAAAAGACGTAATAGCAACGCAATCGTACGTAGAGTAGGGTTACGGTGATGATTCGCCCATGTGCTCGGAAGCTGGTCTTCTCCAGTCACAGACAAGCCAAGGTTCTTCCTGCAGTGAATTATTTTATGACTGATAAGGGTTATTCCTCTGTCATTTTGCGGCCTTGCGGCCGCAGCAGCCTAATCATGATCATTGTACTTCTCCATGGGTTTCGGGTTTGTTGACGCCTTACGACTCAGGGCAACTTACCTCCCCACTCCTTGACAGGAGTTAACCAAAGTGTAGGTGCGGGTGCAGGACCGGACTGAGGTGTGTGCGTGTACTGTGATTTTGTGCGCATCACGTTGCAGTTGCACGACGCGCCGGCTGGACCTTCCTTCTCCCATCCCACGGCTAAAATACGCACTATTTGACAGTTACCCCAACAGCGCCTCAGAGCCAGCAAGGCGGATCTGGATGCCGAACGACGTAGAAAAAGAGTGTGAGCGAGCGAGGCGGCAGCGGGTACGAGAGGAGGAGCGTCGGCGCGAGAACGAGCGGCGGTTGGAGGGTCAGCGGCGGGAGTTTGAGCGCAGGTGTGAGGCTCTGAGGAGGAGGAAGGCCGCTGCAGATGAAGAGAACGACGCTGCTCTCGCGAAGAACGGGAGAGACGAGGTACTCGGAGGGGCATGTGTGAATCGGGTGGGGGAGGGAGACAAACCCCAACCGCACAGAGACGAGGCCCCGTGGTCAAACGACCAGGGAAGGCGCTCCGGGAAGCTGAAACGGAGAAATCGCAGAGCAAGGGCCAAGGGAGAAATGGATGCCGAGACGAAGACACCTGCGGGGCGCGCATCGCCTGCTCCTGCGAAAAAAGAGCACCCTGGATTGCATGTGATCGCGCAGGTAGGTTACGTGCCCACCTCGCATGACGAAACTGATCGGAGGTACCCCCTTCTATTTGCGCAGTCGACGCCGCTTGCACCGCCCTTGCCGCCAAAAACACCGTGTGGCGAGTCATCTTTACACTCGGGGAAAAGCGAGACTTGCCGTCAGGGCGAAGACTTCCAGACAGGCATGGGAGTCGAATATCTATTCGACCCCCCATTACGATGTACCCCATTGGCTCCCGACGCTTCTGCCCCGCCGCCGGCAGTGGAAGAGAGCGCACAGACACGTGAAGCCGCAGCCGACGTTCTCTTCTTCGAGCCTCAGCTCCTATATGTCGACTCCACTGTCGCCGCAATCGTGCCGATTGTGAAGATCGGCCGGGCTTCGGCGTCATTTTACAGGAATAGTGGAGAGCCTGGAAACACGCGCCAACCCCAAAATTTATTTAGAGGCCGTGGTCGAGGTAGGGACTTCGGACGGTATGGACGAGGGCGTCGAGCTCCACGTGGCGAGTTCTCCCGGACAAACTGGGGATAGTGGATGCATCTCCAAGGGCATAGGGCACAGCTGGCAGTCCCCTCTATCCCCTCTCTTCGCTGATAGCGTACGTACGGCGTCCAGGTCGTCCAACCAAGTTTCATATCTTCGACCCCTCTCGACCCTCGTCATCTCTATGTGTCAGTCCCTCAGGATGATGTGTATTCTAAGACTCGAAGCTCGTCCGTTCATGTTAAGATCCCTGGCGGCATTGCAAAATTAGGCTCTTTCGGTAGCCTGTTGGCTCACGGAGCCCCGTCAATTATACCGCAAAACACCGGCCGCTTGGACCGATTCACACACATGACTGGAACGATCATCAAAACGAAAACTTAGCAACGCATGTGCAAATGCGAATATGAAGAAGCTGCGTCTCCAACCATACGAACGAAGGACCCTCAAACTGGCGCGTCGCACACAAGCATCTGGTAGGCGTAATTTGGGCGGTTATGAAACCTGAGAGCGTCCTCTCTCGCTTCTTTGAATCCTCACTCAGCTCGACCGGTTATTTAGGACGTAAGTCGAGGACTGCGTGTGGTATTCTTATTCCGTCTTAATGCCCCGTCCCAATGTGCTAATCACTGCAAGAACTATTGGGGGATTGGACAACGAAAACCCCGTTTTCATAATGAGTTAGTTCAGCTCATCTCTCTCAGTCTGGGCGTGGCCTCCATACAACTCGCTTCTTTGGCCAGGCTGGAGCCGTGATTCTGTGTTCATATGGAAACGCCAATGGCCCGAGCTTCGCAGTTTATTATGATATCCCCCATCCGCTTCCCTGTTATGAGGTGAATTCGTCCCAGTTTCGGAGCACCTGTATAATCGGATGGACAAGCCCATGATCTCACGTTGGGTTGATTGCTGACCTATTAAGATAATATTACCCCTTAAACTGGCACTCGAGTCTGAGTCTGAGTGACCTGGTGGGTAAATTCCCCGATCTCATTTATTCACGGCTTCATTACTGTAAGTTTTAACGAGATGAATCATTACAGCATAATAACCCGGGATTTTGCGATGTTTTTTTGACAGTTTGTCATGATACAGTAAGTAGCGGGCGGTCGAGAGCTCAGCGTGGCACCATGTTTGCTGCGCTCCTCTTACCCCATGCGCCGTTCTGCTGATTCTTGC
Source organism: Lactarius sanguifluus (assembly GCA_021527775.1). Taxonomy (NCBI): domain Eukaryota; kingdom Fungi; phylum Basidiomycota; class Agaricomycetes; order Russulales; family Russulaceae; genus Lactarius; species Lactarius sanguifluus. The sequence continues at coordinate 89,339 of JAKEYF010000135.1, read as the reverse complement.
GGGACTGTCGGAACACTCAGGTAGTCGGACTCTGGTCTGCAAGTGTGAGCTTGGCCGCCCATCTCGGGCATACCTCCGGCAAAACCAAAAAAACGTGGGGGTCGGTTGTTGTATGTCTGGCTTCTTTTTTGCCCTCCTAACTGCTCACGAACAACGTAATCCTCTTTCCTAGTATCGCTTCCTGTATTTTTTTTCTGCTTCTCGTGAGAGCCTAGGGGCCATAAAGTGCTCGTTTATCATAACCTCAGCACCGCCATCGCCGGGATCGATCTCGAGCCCTACAGTTACAGTACTATTCACACCGCGCGATACTTCCTTTCAGAAAACTCAGCTCGTGCTGAAAACCGTATCTTTTGGTTCAATGATTGAGGCGAAGTCATTACGGCATGGCACTCTCTATTCGATTTTGGTTTGTCAATAAGCATGCGGCAGGCGGATTGTCTCTTCTTCCCCTGCCCAGGAGTGAACCGCACCGATTTCGGACACCGTCCACCACGGAGGAGTTTCTTTTTATTATCACTATCGTAGCACGACGGTGGCACCTCCACTGCCTAAATCCAAATACGACGGGGGACGGCTTTGTCCTGTGTTGGTTTTCCTGTTTTGGATGATTGAGTACGAGATCAGATCGATCAGTAGTTTCACGTTTGGGGGATCCATGGAAGGCAGTTGACGAGGCGCCAGGAGCCTGAGGGGGCGTCGTCAAGGTCGCCAGAATCGCGAATGGGCGTAATGGAACAAGATCAGATGACTGTCTAGGCCGCCACGACATCCATGCACGATATTTCCACGTTCATCAATTGTTCATCGTTCAACATTCAAAGTCCATCTTGAGGCGCACTGATGGGGTGCCCGTGCCACGACGTGATTACGGTACCTGTTCGTCGTTTGTTTCATTAATTGACCCGGTAGGTTCTATTCACCACCACTACATCATATCGTGGGCCATTACCGCGTCGCCATTCAATGGCTGGGGCACGGACGTGGTTCTCTTTCTCAGAGGTGTCGTACGGCAGTATTAGGTAGTACTAGGTGTGCCCTGGGTTCGAAAGGCAACGAACAATGTTCTTTTGGGTGTGCCCTGGTCCCTTTAGACAAGACAGGTAGTCAAGGTCATGATTGACACATACGGCAATGGATGCTCGTCCGGAAGATGATGCGTGATGGAACGCTGCATAGAGATATGCGTCTTCTCCTTGACGTACTACACGGGCTCATTTAGGTAAACAATGGCCCGCTCAGCTCCCACCCACCCATCTTCAGGAATCAATGCAGTAGGTGGCGCCCAACTACAACCCCACCTTCCTACTTGCCCAGGCCTAGCTGGGTATACTGTATTGTGGTCTCGAACGGCGGATCACGCCGGCAGTGTATGGTTTGATGCACGTCATCTTAACTTAGAACTAAGTACCAGAGGTGCGAGCGTCGAGGAACAATCCATCCAACCAAGCCGGAGCCTATTAGACACATCCCAGGAAAGGCCCCTAAATCTAGTGGCGCTTGTGTACTATAGATGGCCCTGTGGCCACCTTGCGCCGCGAGCATGCTCATCACTGGCAGCCGTCATGCGAATGTCCGGCATGTTCGGTGTCAAATTACTGCTATACCGGCTCAGATCTCTGCGTCTTGGTCTGTGACTCAGAGTCAGGGGCTTGCTTCTTCTTCTCTGCTTGCGCCGCTGCGGGGCAAATCACATATCTTCTGTCTCTCTTCTGTCCGCGGTGAAGGGAATGCACAATCCGCTCCCAATGTCTGAAAGCAGCCAGCGTCCCCAAATACCAAAACTTGGACTCATTCCTGCCTTTCTCGGTCATCTCGGTGCCTCTGCCCCGTTGCACGGCCCATGCATCCGTGACTCTTTGGACATGACATGACTCTTGCACCGTGGCCTGAGCGATCTTGCTTCTCAGGATCGGTCGCCACACGTCTCGCGCTAGATCTACCAACTTGATCTGTGCCGGTGTGGATTGGGAAGCGCGGGTGATTCGACCGCTCCGGAAGACGCATATAAGGCCCCGTGTACAGCAGCCTCCCACACCGCCACCCTTGCCCATCCTGTCCCTTCCCTCAATCATTTCCTCTCTTCCCCCCAGTTTCTTCCGCCCCTTTCTTTCGCCCTCGCTTCTTTCATAGAATCCACTAGAGAGAGAGAGAGAGGATGCGCTCGCACGACCCAACGCTCCCGTCTATCTCCTTCGTTCTCTCCCAGGCACGCCCGGCAGCGCCACGCGGCGGCAGGCGGTGGAACAGGTTCGGCGTTCGCCGCTCCAAGTCTACGCCCTCTTTCGCACCACACCCACCTCGATATCCGCCGCGGCTTGACAGCGACTTTCTAACGGTAAATATCTGGCTTTACGAGACTCCCTTCCAACCGGTCCTGCCTGTTTCATGCGCCTCCGCCGCCTCCGCTTAATTTTTATTTCCCACTGATCGGACAAGTCGCTGACCCGCGCGAGAAGACTGTAGATTACCGATATTCCAGCCCACCTCGGGCCCCGTCGCGCTCGAGCTTTGCCCTGGTACGTATACGACCAAAAATGTGTTGTGTGCCCTGCTTGACGACGCGAGCCTGTTCAGCCCAAGGACATCTTCGACGCCGATGCCGAGATAGAAATCGTCATGCCATCGCCGACCGAGTCCGAACCGTCGACCGAATCGGCCACCGGGTGCTCGACGACAAGCCACACCTGCACCAACTACGCACAGCACGACGGTTCCCACACCCATGCCAAGAATAGCCGTAGTCATCACGGTCATTCCCTTGGCCCCAGCCAGAGTCTCTGTTGCGGTCACGGCAGTCGCCCCCGGCGCCCCCGCGCAGTGACTGCCTTTATTCACGTAAGTCTTTCCGCTCCTCGGATCACGAAGCTTGTCTCTCGTCTCTTCTTTTTGGGTGCTGAATCGCTGGGGCGGTGTGTCCCCATCTCGTTTTTAGGACACCCTTTCTGCGCTCCGCAGTAGGTGGAAAGGGGCGCAAACCGTGCGGCGTGCAGAGCATCGCATTCCATTCGATTTGTGCAATTGAATTCGATTGCCCCGTGAAGAACAAGTCCGAGTCTCCCACCATCTATAAAAAGCGGGAGGAAGGCGGGGCTCAAGACATCCATACTTTCTACCTTATCCACTCATCATCGTCATCATCGCAATCACCATCATCACCGACATCATCCCCACCACGTTGAGATCTGAGTTTCGTCTCTTCTTGTAGCACTACATTACGTCTCGCCGCGGCCTACTGTCTGGTTCCTGCGATCGTTTGTATCTGGTACCCATTTCGTCGCCGTCTATTATAGAATTATTCCATCGGCCTGCGATCACCAGCAGGACCTCTACTTTTGGCCCAAACGAAACGTTCCCGTCAGCCGTTACAATTTAGTTCAAGGAGAGGCGTATGAGCGGCCCGCCACCACGATCTACGGTGACGCAACTAGAGAACGCGGCATCGCCGGGGCGTTCCTTGGTTCTTTCTGCTTCGTTTCATGAATGCATATCATTGGAAAGGGAGGCAAGCGCAGCAAGGGAAGAGCGGATGGCTGTTGGTACAAGCCCGCGAGGCCAGCTATGTAGCTGCCTGCGGGTTTCAATCGCGTTACAACCTTACATGGTATCTATAACCTCCTTTAGCTCTCGTTCATCCAAAATGTGGAAGCCCTTGTCGGTCGTAACCTAGGTCGAATGAATTGGATGTGCGTTTGTTACGTGATGTTATCAATGGAGATGTGCGTACCTGGGCAAGCTGTACGTTGTGTTGGTCGAGCTTCTCTTCCATGACTTGCTTGAGAACTCTCAGAACAAGGATCTGCGCTTCCGTGAGAGACATTTGCTACGGGTTAAGGTAAGGACTACGCATTCGTTTAAATCGCATGCGAAGGAAGTGCACACCGAGTGCCATTTGTCCTGGAGCTCGCTCTGTGCTGCCTCGGAACCAGAACCGATCGCCTTGGCGTCGTAACGGACAAACGTCCCCGAGGGGTCGGTGTGGTATCTGCGGCATTGTCAAAATCCAGGACAAAGAAGAAGGCAAGGTACGCACAGCTGTGGGCCGAGCTCGTCAGTGCCGGCGATGAGGAGGGCGACGCCGAACGGGCGGCTCATCATCGCGTCCTCATCGTGCACGCTCTCGCCGAAACGGAGTGCGAGGTCGCAGACCGCCTGTGTGACGCTCTCCACCTTGATGCGCTCGTCGTAGGTGAAGGCGTGGTTCTGGGCGGTGACGCGGGCGTGGTCGACGATGGTGCGTGCGTCGGCGGTGAGGCCGGACATGGCACACCCGAGATGCGTGTCGATCTCCATGATTTTCTCTATTGACGAAGCCTCGAGCAAGGGAGACTGGACCCGCTTCTCAACGCCTAGGACGACGCCGTGTGGCGTGCGGATGCCTACAGTTGTAGAGCCGAGCTGGAAGTAAGTTAGACAGACGCTGTGCGCTCGGCACGGGATCAAACCCGGCGTGGGACAGAAAAACGCACTTTTATCGCCTCGATGGCATATTCGACTATCACACACAGCACGCCGTCAGACTGATAAGACACACGATGAAAATTTCCCCCATTGGGGATGTAAGTACCTTGGAATAATCGTCCCTCAGGTGAGAAGGTATTGACACCGCGATCTTGAATGGAAAAAGAGCTCAGGGTTATATGCGATGACTTGGAGCTCAGAGCTCACCGTACTCTGAGCGAGTTAAGAACATGAAGGAAAGACGATCAGGTGAAAGTGTGCTGCTTGAGAAGACTGGGACGCGACGCGCATGCGTGAGAAAGACTTAGTCACGTGTGACTCAGATAAGCCAAAATGATGATATTACGGCAAGAGGAACAGCCTAGGTGCTGTTCTCCGCGGTCACGATGTCAGAGGTGGTGATTGCCGCCGCAAAATGGCTTGAGACCGCGGAGGGCGCAGTGCTGTACCTGAAACCAGCTGTATGCGGCGGCCTTTACAGGTGTACGCGGACGGGGATGGAGATCACAACCGGGGCAAAAAAGAAACAGGCAAGACTTTTTTGGCAACCTCTCACGCAGTGTTTACCAATTCGAATTTATGCAGTCACCCACTTCTCGATTCAGAGAGACTTCTCTTTATTTGTACGTCGCTCCTCGTCCTCAGGTCTCCTTACCTTCTCCCCTCATCCCATCACTTCCCCTCGTGCGCTCGCCGGCCCGCGCGTACTCCCCCTTGTACGTTACTCCACCACCTTCCTCATTTGCTACACTCGTCTCGTCTTCTCTCCTCCTCCGTCTCCTCCCGCACGTTGCTAACGCATATATCCTCGGCGTCTGATCCTCCATATATAGTTTCATCACACATTCCCACTTGACCACACTTTGCAGCCATGGTCGCTGCCAAATCCGTCCCTCAGAACCGTCGTCATTCCTCGAACGATCCCTTCGAGGCCTTTCTTCGTCCGCCACCCGACGAGACACCCGCCCAGCGCGAAATGCGCATTCTCGCGGAACAGCAAGCTAAGCAAGTCAGCGACGCTATCGATGAGCAGCTCCGTGTGGAACGTGTAGAACTTAAGAGGGCAAGGCCCGATGTGAAGATCCTCCTCTTGGGCCAAAGTGAGAGCGGGAAAAGTACGACCCTCAAACGTAGGTGCCCCCATCACTCTTCCTTTTGGGCGCGATACGGGCGCATATACATATATGTGTCTGATGGCCGCATGCCCCCGCTCTGGCTGTGCCTGCAGGCATCCATTCATCTTGCTCGTGCGCATATATTCCCACGCTCACTCATTTCGCAGAGTTCCAGCTCCTGCACACCCCCGCCGCCTTTCAGGCCGAACGAATAGCATGGCGCACCGTTATCTATCTCAATCTCGTCCGCTCTGTCCGAAGGTCCGTCCTTCTCATATGTCGTGCACTTGCACAACTCATTGCCCCGACAGAATTCTCGATACCATTTCCGCGGAGCGCGAAGAGGAGATATTTGACACTGCCTCTATCACCAGTGACAGACGTACATCCACCTCCTCAGTACCAACAGACCCCGAAATCCACCGTATCGCCGCAGAGAAGCATGCCGAATACAGTGCTATGCTAGCGCCCGTGTTGGAACTAGAGGGGCGATTAATTCACAGGCTACGCGAGGACGACGAGGACGACGAGGCGACCCATCTCGGAGATGGGAGCACCCCAGGTTGGTCTACGCCACGCGGCGAGTATGCCGTACGCACGACGAGCAATTGGAAGCGCGCGTTCACATTAAAGCGCAGTTCGAAACGGATACCAACTTCAACGCCGTGGTGGGACGACCCCTCAGATCCGGTGCATGTCCTAGACAGGTGTCGCGACGCGATGGTTCGTCTCTGGAGCGATGAATGGGTCCGCAACCGCCTGGTAGAAAAGCGGGTCAGATTGCAAGAAAGTAGTGGATTGTGCGTCCCGCGCCCGTCATATGCGAGCACTCGACAGCGCTAAGCTGAATATACAGCTATCTCGACCAAATAGAGCGTATCACGGCGAAAGATTATTCACCTACCGATGGTGCGTTCCTTGGTGTATTCGCCAAGCTACCATCTAATTACGCTTCAGACGACGTTCTAAAAGCACGCTTGAAGACTGTTGGTGTCGTCGAGCATCCGTTCACGATTAGCATGGGCACTATGCGTGGCAACACCAGTTGGGTGATTTACGATGTTGGCGGAGCACGCAACCAACGCCATGCATGGGCCCCTTTTTTCCAAGATGGTGTGTCCATACATTGTTACCAAAGCATTCTGCCCTAAGCCCAAAATCAAGTGAACAGCATCATCTTCTTGGCGCCAATATCAGCGTTTGATCAAGTGCTTACGGAGGTGCGTGTTCCTGTCCCGGGAATGCCGTCTCCTACTCTAAAGGTATAGCCTGGTGCTGCAGGACACGCGCGTCAATCGTCTGGAGGATTCGTTGCTACTTTGGCGCGCAGTCGTATCAAATAAGCTCCTTGGCAAGGTTCCCATCGTGCTTTTCCTAAACAAGTGCGATCTCTTGCGAGAAAAGCTCGAAGCGGGTGTCCGACTGAAAAGCCATTTGGTGACGTATGGGGACCGGCCCAATGACTATGAGTCCGTATCAAAATGTGAGCGTGGTGGCTTCTCGAAGATGACCCCATCGATCTAAATCTTGGTTTAGATCTCCGCAACAAGTTCGGCCAGTTGCACAACCAAAACTCGCCCCATCGCGAGCGCGAATTGTTCAGTGCGTGTTTGTAGGTGACATACCAGGTGGGATTTGGCTAACCTGGCGTCGTCTTGGCTACAGTTCACTACACGTCGGTCATCGATAAGGAGAAAACCGCCCAGATCATCGCAAGTGGTGCGTGTGTTCGTTCCTTGGTGTATCGTCGGCCTGCCACTAATTAGCGGGGTTGTTTCAGTTCGTGAAGCCATACTGCGGCTTAACTTAAAAACTCTCCGGCTCATGTAGTTGCCGTGTTCCTCGCGCATGCGGAGTGCATCTCAATCGGCGTCTTATGAATCCTTTATCCTCTCCCCAGATGGCGATACCTTAATTGTGCCTGTGCTGTTGGTCAGTACGTAGGCGTAATTTCTCTTCACTCTCGCAACTCATTTAGTGGTATATAACATCTGTCCGTGTTGTGCTTGCATTCCCTGTTGTTCTGAGAGATAGGATAGGTCGTTGGGTGCTTTCGTATTCTATGCGAATAGTTCGTTTTCTCACCACCGCATGTCATGTTACTATCGCGTGGGAATAATATTCAACACCATTTGATCATGGTTTCTGTAACTCGCCCACTACTCGGTCTCCATGTCTGTCCCAACGACTCCCCTCAACGACGGCAACCAGGTCAACAATTTCTCCCGACTTCCTCATTGTTTCGTGACCGTGACATTCTGTTTTGTACCCAACTCCAGATCCCCGTCATCGCGTTTGGCACCGGGTCTAAATTGAAGAACAAGGTAAGGGTCACTTCTGAATCACCTTCTCCAATCGATACCGATGATCAATTTTCGTGTACAATTTCTTTAGGACGTGACCGCAGTTGTAGAGCAGGCACTCGAAGCGGGATTCTCGCACATCGATACAGCCGCCTGTTTGTCACATCTCATCTTGGCGATCAGAGTTTGTTCTCATACCCCCTACCCCCTACCCTTTTCCGGTCGGCTAGTTTATGCGAACGAGCAATTTGTCGGCAGGGCTCTTCGCGAGAGCGGGCTTTCGCGCGCAGACGTATGTGTGACGGGCAAGTACGGCGGGCGGGACAACGACGTGCAAGGAGCGGTACGCACTACCCTGAGCAAGCTTGGCCTCACGCACCTCGATTTGTACCTCGTGCACTTTCCGGCATTAATCGTGAACGATGACGTGGAGGGGCTGTGGGGGCGTATGGTCGAGATCCGCTCAGCTGGGCTGGCAAAGTCTGTGTCTCTTAATTGTGTTTGTCGTCGTGGGAAAGGATCTGATGACGGGTGCGCGTGGGGGCAGGAGTATCGGAGTGAGCAACTTTACGCTCGAGCTGTTGCAGCGCGTCGTCAAGACGGGCATGCTCCCGGCCGTGAATCAGGTGCGTCACTCAAAGACACCGTTTTGCGCATGTATGTGATGGCTAATAGTCAGCGCAGATCCAGCTCCACCCTTACAACTACGCGTCGTGGAAGGAAGTGCTCGAATTCTCCGCCAAGCACGGCATCGTCACCGAAGCGTACGGCAGCCTCGCGTGCGTCCCCTCACCTCACCTCCCCCCTCACCTCCCCGCGACTGACGCACGAAAAGCCCGATCACGACGTACCCCGGCGGGCCCGTCGACCCCGTGCTATCCACGATCGCGCGCAGGATCGGCGGCACCCCAGGCCAGGTGATATTCAAATGGGCGCACGCCAAGGGCTTCGTCGTCGTCACCACCACCGAGCGCCGCACGCGCCTCGACGAGTACCTCGCCGTCGTCCATCTCCGTGCGTTCCTCCCCCCTCAGCTGAAAATGCTCTGCGCTGACGGACAGACCCCATAGCGGACCTCACGAAGGACGAGATCGACGCGATCGACAGGGCTGGCGCGTTGGGGCCCCCCGGCTCTGCGCTCGTCGTGCGAGCGCGGGAACTGGTGCGCACGGAGCGCGCGCGCCGCGCGGCATTTGGCACGATGGTCGTTCTGTCGGTCGTCCTGTTGTTGCGTCGGCTCGGGTGGCTCGGGTTACCGTGCGCGCATTGATCGTGTTGGGTAACTTGCGGGATTAGACGATATGCGTGTTTGTCGTGGCGGATTGCGCGAATCTGCGAAGTCTACTAGCGCCTCGGCCCCCGGCATGTGCAAATGGCCGAACCGGATCCAGAATTACAACGTCGCTGTTTTTCAGACTTTGTTTTTTGTTTTTTATGTTTTTTTGAATCCATTTTTGTGCGTCTGACCCTATGTAGCACTACACTTTTGATAAACTATGTTTTCAGACTTAATCGGCCTACTCTTGTATGATAAATCCCGCTCTCAGCGACAGAAGATCGACAGCGGTGACGACGCTCTTCTTGCTGCGCCAGCGCTACTAAGTTAACTTACAACCTGAGAGGACAACCGGGGTGCGCGGTTCCACCCGCGACAGGCTCATTTTCAATTGATCCCGCTGCGGACCCCCAGAGCGGCGACCAAGCTGCTAAATGAGCAAATTATGAAGAAGACGGCCCATCTCAACTACGGTCATTTTGGGGGTTGCGAGCCCCAGAGTCCGTCAAAGGTGTACATAGTAGGTGGCACACGGGATTTTCACTGGTTCGCCTACAAGCGAGCCAACCACGACTGAGGCACTAAAGGGGTCCGTTCAGACACACCGTCGTCGTCCAAGTCGCCCCAGAAACCTTGCCAGAAACGGCGTTTCTTTCCTTTTATGCAAGTTGCTGCTCCTAGCCTCTGGCACGCGCCAGCGTATTGATAGGTCCGTCGGAGTAGAATGAGGGATTATACGAACTCTCGCTGTCATCGACATCCGTGGTTTGAGACTCAGGACAACTAGTCGCAGCCTTGGAGTAATGAATCACGAGTTACCGTTTTTTCGCAGGTTACGCGTTCAAAAGACCTGGAAAGTCGTGAACGTGGGATTACAACCCAGAGTGTACAATACCGTAGTCTTTTTGGTCACCAATAAAAGTACACATTCTTAGATCTTTCACAATTTGTTACCTGAAGACCGATTCCTGGGCCCAGTGGAATTCGAAGGAGCCAGATGATGGATCACTCTGGCGATTCGGTTGCTTCCGCCCCCCCGGGGTTTTTTTTGTTTTTGTTTTGCAGACGTCCCACACGACCAGACCGAGGAGTAGCTCAGGACGATGGATCGTATCACCACGACCCTTCGCACATGCACGCATCGGAATGCACTGCGAACAATACAGCCAAGCTTTTCGCCCGATTTCTTCATCTGTACGCCAGGGCCAGCTTGTGGGCTGCACTGGAAAGGCACCAAGGGCAAGACCAAGGGTACCCACCGGATCGTGGTATGCAGCCAATTTCTTTTTTTTCGGAGCGCCATTTTCCGTCGCAGGGCCATGGTATTATTGGTATATCCGCCACAGATAGACGGGGATGAAATGCTCCAGGCGTGTCCCCCCCAAAAAAAAGGCCACAATTGAGGCGATGAACGAGATGAACTCAGAGTCCGAGCATAAGCACCGCGCCGATCGTCCGTTACCTGATCTCCAGATTGCGGCGCATCGGAAGTATATGAGCGCCTTGATGTACTCGGACCAGTACAGAAGGGTAAGAACCTGATGCCCACATACAACATGACAAACCTTTAGGTCTTACTAGGGTCGATGGAACCGCATGGAGCAGTAGCGCGGATGTGTGGCAGTACCACATAGGGATACTAGGCTACAAGTCGATCTGTGGTCCACGGGCGACAAGAAGGTCTCCGGTTCATGTGAACAATGCCCCGGGATGACCAAGACCAGGGACGTGACACATGTTGGCTAATGTGTTGAGTATCGAGTACTGAGGATTCGGATACTCTATCAAAAGCCGCAGAGTACGGGCCTGTGCCCCAGAGCCCGCGCTCAATCGGGAAGGTAGGAAAGAACCGAATGCATTATCTACAGGCTGCTGGCCGGATAGAGAATTGGCGCCATTAGGACGGATCACCACGCGAGAGCAATCTGCTGACTCTGAGGCAAGCCCAGACTCGGAGGGCGACCAGTTCCAAAGAAAAAACGAAAGATGTCGTGAAGGAAGTCTCCGCCACTGGGAAACGTTCCAGTGCCAGTGGGTAGGCCCGGCTTGAGAAGCAGGCGGCGGCGCCTCGCCTTCAAGTTCGTAGTACCATGCGGATACTGCTTGGGACAGTGTGCTATTTTCTGAGTCGTTCTCTTCAATATGTATGGGAGCAATCATCACGGGTGATGTCAGGTGGCGGGAGCAGGTAGTAGAACGCAGCAAATACGGGTATTAACACCGATGGGCTGCCTTTGTGGGGTGGTGTTGTTCAGTGAGCATTACAGTTGGCGGCCCCACAGCCGAAGTTGCCAACGCCACAGAATACAAATTAGGGTTTATAAAGTGAACAGAACAATTACCACGCAGGCTTCGGCTTCTTTCCAGCGTTCGTATGAGCGCCACAATAACATGGTTCAAGTCTAACGGATACGTTCCACTGCCACATCCACAAATCGGTACAGCCCGACATCACCGACATCAGTGGCGGAGATTCGCAAGAGACCGCATAAATAAAGATCACGCTTCGGTGATCACAGGGCGAGTTCACAAACTCGTTATATCATCCAAGAAACACAAAAACCTCCCATCCAACATAACAAGCAACTTGACATCTCCATCTCCAGTTCCCTGATTTTCTGCAACCACTGACACTGATGGAAATCATTTCCAATCAGCATTGGCGTGTGGGTCAGAGGCTGTGTCGGGGAATTGAGGAGCGAGGGACGAAAGCAAAACGACGCCAGCCAGTAAGGGCAAAAAAGGAGGGAGAAGAAACAACTGACGCACCTCCTCCCGCTGGTTCACGTTTGTCCTGGTTTATGGTGGGACTGGCCGCGGCAGAAGAGGCGAGTGTAAGAAGTATGGCCAAAGAGCTGATGGAGCGCATGATGGCAATGGATTGTGGTATATCTCGCGAGAATGGGGTGTATGATCGTTAGTGAGGAACTAGAGAGTGGAAAAAGAGAGAACTTAAGTACCCAAGCCAGCCAGTGGTGAGGCGCCGACCGCGGCCTTACTGTGCGCCCGAGACCTGTAACGGGGATACCGGTGATGCCAACAGACACTCTAAATGATAGGCTTCCTCTTGTGCTGATAGGGCTCAGTCTTGGGAATTCGTTGTAGCGTAAGCAGCTAGGGCAACGGGGATGGGCCAACAGGCCGATTGAGCACATGGCAATGGAATGACAGTGGTGTACTTCGTGCCAAAAGCGGCAGAAAGCCTTTTCTTCTCTATGTGGAGCTTGATACGGAGAGAGGATAAGTGGGGCAGTGGAAGGAGTGTTGATGCAACAAGCCAGCGCCCGGTCATGGAAGGTTCCAGCAGCGTGATGCTACGAATCCTCTACGATAGGAATACTTGCAGTGTTCGAACATACACCGCCTTCGTCCCAAATCCGATGCGAAGAGGGTGCAATTTCCTGAGACGTTCTTCAAGAGGTATGATAATTTAAGAAAGATCACGGAAGGTGATGTCATGTGAGGGGTAGAATGCACCTAAGATGGGCATCAGTCGATGGGCCACCTCTGACGTGGGGTGTGACTGGGTGTGCGGGTAGACAGTAAGTGTTTGCGCCAATCGGAAAAAGAAATTTCCAATGCCACGGAATACAAACGAGACTTCACAGTAGTAAACGAGTCCACGGCGGAGACTTCTTCTGGAATCTTGTTGTCATCAGTCCGAGTCACCACGATAATAGTCTCAGATGGCACACAAGTAAAGAACAAGCATTGGGTATGCAACAGGGGTGACGCCAGGTGAAAGCGAAGTATCCCAAAAATACAATAGCGATGAAACTGACCTTTAGCCGAGTGAATAGAGGTGTGATCCATGGAGCCTAGGTTACTACCACTTCAGGTTTCATCGGGTGATTAGGCATGCGTTGTTCCCGTCGAGACTCGAGATACAGTCATGTGCCGACGCGTTGGTGCATGGACACCAGGATGCACAGTTTTGGAGACATTTGGCGTGACTCGGGTGGTTAAACACTTGGTTACGTTAGACCTAATGCCTGCGGTTGAGTGCAAAATCCAAGTCCAGGTTATAGCAAGAGTTACAACTGATCAAGTGACGGAAGAGGGTTATAATAACTAACTTATGATGATCTAATCTAACATAATATTTCCAAGTTTTATTCAGATTTTATAATATCTAATCTCATTTTAAGACCTTTATACGAACAATATTACTTTACAACGGTTCTTATAAGTCAAAATAGTTATTTTAATTAACGACATATTTTTGGCGACATGATTTGCAGTACCACTGACTTGAAACTCAGCGTGACGGTTTTTTTGTCCATCCACATCAACCGGGCTATACGCCCCTGCTTCCAATACGTACACGACATTAACTTACGATAAATGGGCAATAGTACAAACTATGGTACATTGACAGTGCACCATCCAGGACAATGAGGCAACTTGAATTTGGGGCGCAGCCCTCATTCTTTCCTGCCAGTGACCTGCCACTCAAAGTCACTGCTCAAGGGATGAGCATCTAAAACCTGACCGAGATCTGTCCCACCAAAACCCATTCCTTTCCTTCGTAACGCCATCAGCATCTTAAACGTAGCGATTGCGCTAGTAGTAAGTGGGGACCTCTGGCCGGTATGATATGCTGGAGATACAAATCCATCAACCTCGATATATTTTGCACCTGGATGCACAATGTGTAGCCCAAGTAGCGCACACAGCCGTCGGTACTCCTGTACACTGTTGAAGTAGAGTTGTTGTTACGAATCCTGACTGCCGCCGCTACAAGACGCGGGCTGGAGGAACCGCTGAGCTGGGCGGAGACTCCCAATGGCTCAGACACGGCAACGCCGCTAGCGGAACTTTATGGAGCACTAGGGAGATCTTCAGGAAGGGCCTGGACTCATGACAGTATGATCACGTGACCGGAGTCTAGACTGACCTAGAACGATGACGATTGATGGCGCAACACACATGTGACCTTCTAGTAGGTTCCATGACTGCGCACGGACCCTGATCCCAGATAGAGCGGACTTAGCTGAGTATGAACCTTATGTACCTGCATGTATATATACCAGGCTTGTCTTCGTACTCGAGTCCTCAGACTTGATTTACTTAGCAATACCAGCTTTGTATCTTGGGAACCCTGCTCTGCCTTGTCTTAAGCCTCCCCCTTTACTTGTGCATCACCGTTCTCACCTCGCCTCTTCGAGCATGTGCCTTCGACTGATATCAGTCTCCATTATCGCTGTTGTCCGATAATGCCGAACGCATCTTCTGCTAGACCTGCTACGGGTACTTTGAACCATGGACGTCGCCCTGCTGGTGGCGTTACAGTTGTCCCGCAAATAGATCCAGCTCAGTTCGGAGGTGTACAGCGGCTGTCCATTTCTCCGGAGACTCTGGCACAGTGCATCTGTAAATGTGGGACCTGTCAAAAGCTGTCAAAAGTGGTTGGAGACTGGTCTCCGACCACTTTTGACAGCTTTTGACAGGTCCTGCTTTTACAGATGTGTAGAACGTGAGGTCCAAGAAGGACCGCATGGAGGCAGTGACTTGTGGTGCGTAAACATGGAGTTGGACTTTTCCACTCTTGCATATGTTGGGGAGTAGTTCATTCACCTCATATTGCTGTTTTCATAACATATGCCGATTTTTTTGTCGTGCACACAGCTGGACATCCAAACTCAAGAGTGGGGTTCATATTGAGTAGATCGGCTATCATACATAATTGGGGTTATCGAATAGGTATCTTGGAAAAAATAGGGTTATTGAATAGTTATCTATGTTGCTAGTTCGGCATTGTGCAACTAGCTATGCCATCTCCGAGTCTGTGTACCTCTCTCCTTTCCAACCCTTCAACGATGGTCCACTGGTGCTCCAATGACATCAAGGAGGCTTTATCAATGTCAACTCAAAAGGTGATTTCACTGTGTGCAACACCTCTCACGATGCCACCCATGGTGCAGCGATGACAACTGCAACTTGGACTGCAACCACAACTGAGTGACTACAACCATAACTATGAGAGACTCTGAGGATGGAGCGAACACGAGACCACAACAGACTCCAAAGGAAGGGACTATGACTGCGATGCATGGTGGCAACGACAACAGTTACATGGCAATGATGATAATATGCCCAGCATGCAGCTGGCCAGGTAAATTGGTCTTTTCACATCATTTGCTGCTTTCTCACACCGCTACGGTGGCCCACACTTTCCCACACTTCGGCTGATCTGGGCTTTTACTGTCACTACCCCATCTCCTCTGGCCTTGCAACCTTGCTTGGTTGCTCTCTAGATGTCACTCTAACCTTAGGTCTGTTGCTATACTCGATCTTTTATAAATACATTTCCTGTATCCACCTCAAGGGACCAGTTAATTTTGGCTCCCTTTCTCTCAGAGCTTAGAGCTCTGTAGGACTAGTTCTCGTCGTTCCCATCGTTCCCCAGCGCGCTGCACCTTCGCGCGCCCTTAGATATTTCGGTGAAACGCGTCCCCAATCTAGGTGATCCTGTATACGAGTTTGTGAGTCCCGCGAAGGCCTGCACGACCAGCAGTGCGGCTTCAAGCCTCCCCAAACTCAACATCCCTAGCTGCACTCGGAAGTGCTCACCAGCAGCTTTGGGTATCAACAACCATGCCCTTGACCACGCCAATGCAAGGCGAGGGTGGTCCTATGCTTGGTCCTATGCCACCATCTCCCACTCACACTTAGCACACATAGCCTATTTCTTCTTATCATACTTAGTGCTTTCCTGGCCCGGCTCAGCTCGAGGATTTGGGTCACGGCCCAGCTTTTGGTGGCCCAAGGCCTCACAATGTGAAGCCAGAGCCAAATCCCACGGCCCATGAGGGCTTAGGCCTGAGGTGGCCAGTGGACCAACAGCTTTGGCCTGAGGCGGCCAGCAAGCCACGGCTTCACAATAACCAGTGTATATTATATTTGAACGAGTTAGCGTGAACAGCGAGATGCTGAGAACAAGTTAATAGACAATGTAACTACTCTAGAGACCCAGTTACATCTATTTCTGAGTCATTTCCACTAACCTCAATAACATCGTCATCGCTGTTAGATGCCCCCTCCCAAGACAAGTCATTTCCGTCTGTTATGTCACGGTAGGGACATTCTCCTGACTTGGGATAGGTTCTCTACAGGGACACTGCACTAAGAGTCACAAGGTCGGTTCGGTGTTTGAAGGGAAGTTCCAAGGAGGAACTTCAGTGATATATGAACGAGGGGACTATGCTCGGATAGTCCTTGAGTGGATAGAAGGGCTTGCTGGGGTTCAGTTCGTGAGAGATGGAGTATTCTCAGGTATCAATTGCTCAGGTACCGTAAGATACAAGAAGTCAAGTCTGGGGCTACTAGCAGCCAATGCAGACAGTACTTATAGTAATTAGCGATCCTAGGGAGGAGTCATGAATGAGTCCTAGGATCGAGTCATCATACAATAAAGACGAGTCATAGCACAAGTCATAAGGGCTCGCGCAGTCGTAATGAGTCAATCAGAGTCATAGCGCTCCACCAGGGTCAAGGGGAACAGCAGTGACTCACTGAGCAGTCGCATAGGAGTCATAATGGCTTCAAGATATTGAGTCAAAGGTCACAAGACCTATAAGTCATGAGACACCACGTCATGAGACACGAAGTCTGAAAAGAGAAAATAAAGAGTAAAATCATACAAGTCGTGACACAATCCTCCTTCCAAGCACAAAGTCGCCTCGACTTTGTCACGCTACGGGATCTAGGATGGGTAGTGCCACCTACACGAGTACAGGTTAGGACAGTCCGTCCAGTGGAACTTCGGTCCACAGCACTCAGTCCTTGGCTTCTTCATCACTGGGGGCCTGTCTTCTTCGTCATAATCCTCTAGGGCCACCTTTTCTTGGATCCACCCTCCGGATCCGCCTTGTGCTTCATGGTCCCAAAACTTGACCATCCCCTCTTCCGTACTAGGAAGGGGCTTGTTGTCCTGCAGGGGCGCCACTCCCTTTTTCTTCGGGCGCGTCTTCTGGTTGCTCTTGGCTCGAGGCCACCGGCTCTGGAATCTCTCTGTCATCTTCTTGGCCCTACCCTTCAGGGTCTTGGGGCTGTCGTGTACCAACTCCTCTCTCCAGCTTCGGCTTTTGCTCCAATAGCTGCTTGATGACCCTGTACTCCCTATTGACATGCCTGGTGAACTGGCCCGGTCACACTCAGTAAAAAAGAAAAGTCGGCCAGTAGTCAGATAGTAGTCAGATATTAGTCAGGTGGTAGTCAATTGACTACCAATTGACTACATGTCGTTTTTCTCGACTACAATTTGACTACTCTATGACTACCTATAGTCAATTGGTAGTCAGTTTTTGTGCATAATCCATCATCATTTTTTAGTCACTATATGGTCATATTGTAGTCAAGTCATCCATAGTCACTTTGTAGTCATTTCATAGTCATGTCATAGTCAAGTGATAATCATAACAAATTCCCGAATCAATTTAATTTCACACAGCAATTAAAGGACAATAAAACAAATATATTCAATTATTTGATAAGAGTACATAAAGCAACTAATACTATAGGGACGAGGTCGGGCCAGGGCGGTTGAGCGGGACGGGGTTGGTGGGGTGTGAGGACGAGGGCGAGGGCGGTGGTGTTGCAGTGGTGGCATGGCGCGTGGAGTCGGGGCGGCGGCGGCGGCGTTGATGGGAGTTCGGTGGGATGGGGTTGGTAGCTTGCTGAGGCGTGTCGGGTTGATGCGGCAGTGGCGTTGCAGATGTGGGTGGGTGGTGGTCGGTAGCGGTGGTGATGGTGATGGTGATAGTTGAGGTGGCAATGGCGGGTTGCGGGACATGTGGGTTGTTGTTGTCGTGGTGTTGCTGGCACGGGTGGTGGTCGGTTGAGGCAGCGGCGGCACGTGCGTCGGGGCAGTTTGGGGACGGTGTCGAGATGGCGGCGTGAAGGTGGTGGTGACGGTGTCGAGGTGGCGGCATCCGAGTCGGGCATGGTGAGGTGGTGACGTCGGGAGGGAGACGAGGCCATGGGGTGGCGTCAGTCGGGCACAATGCCGGCGGTGGCGTGGCCTGCGTGTCTCGAGACCGAGGCAGGTGGGGTTACCTGTGTGTGCACGCGCGGGGGGAGGGCCATCAGTTCAAAATGGGACAGTGAAAGAAAAAAAGACTTATCTACTATGAGGGCCTGTGTGGTAGCTAGCCTTTGAGACGAAGATGACGTGGCCGCCACTGTCATACAGCCCGCACGGGTTAGCGACGAAGAGAAAAAAAGGACGACACCACCCAACTTTGGCGGCGGTGAGGTGGCCTGTGTGTGCCCGAGTCGTCTGAATCTTTCGTACTTGCCAGTGCGTCTTCGTATTTGCCATGATGTGGAAAGGAGGTGGAAGAGGTGGCAGAAAGTGGGGGTAGGTTCGAACAAGTTGCAGGTGGCCAAGTGGCATACTTCCCCACGCCACAAATTAAACTTCAGCCCGGAAGTCGCCCGGGTCTTGCATTTTTTATCTAAGTCAATTTGAGTAGCCAACTATCTGATATCTCAGGAAATAAAATAGATAAAAATGTGAAAATATTTATGGAGCTAGATCAGATCAGAAGCAAAGGGGTCCTATGCCAACTCTAAGCTATCTGATCAGTAGTTTTCAAGTTATTTGAATAGCACAGTGATAAGTGCAGCAGCATGATTCCTGAGCAGGCTACACTATCAGAATATCAAGAAATAAAATAGCTAAAAATATGGAAATATTTGGAGAGGTAGACCCCCTCAGAAGCTGGGGTGTTCTCTGTCAACTCTAAGTGATCTGATGTTCAATTCCTGAGTTATTTAACCAGCTTGGTAACACTTCAGCTGAGCTGATCTTAGAGCCAGTTAAATAACTTGGGAATGGCTGATCAGATCACTTAGATTTGGCAGAGAGCCCAGGCCCCTTTGCACAAATCTATTCAAGTTCACAGAGTGTACAATTTATACTACTGCAGTGACTGTAATTTGTAAATATGAGATAAGCAAGAATCAAGGCAAGAATCATAAGATATCAGAGAGTACATCTGTAAAACCAGTAGGTGTTCAAGTGATGATGGTTGTAGGAGTGCAGTTGGCACTAACTGGCTGAGAACCCCAGGGATGTCAATGCCAGTGAGTACATACTTGTTGTACTCATTTAGCTGTATCTCCTGAACTGGTGATTGTACAGATCTGAAATTTGGAATACAAGCAGATATATAGTATGCCTGCTTGTATGCCAAATTTCAGATCTGTATGATTACTGGTTCAGTAGATACAGCTAAATGAGTACAACAAGTATGTACTCCGAGTCATTGACATCCCTGGGGTTCTCTAAACCCAAACTGATTTAAATGGTTTGAGTTCAGTTCAAACCTGATTTGGATGAGTCTAAGACTGAACTTCTCCAACACTACCCTTCCCTATGTTTATATTCCCCTTCCTCTCCTCCATCCTATATTCCCCATCATGTTTCCCTCTATCCCCATATTCCCCTCCCCATCCCCTTCCCCCCCTTCCCAATTTCCCCTTCCCCACCTACATAATCCCCATCCCCTCATCCCCATATCCCCCATTCCCCATCCCTATCCTCAAATTCCCCTCCCCCATCCCTGTATTCTCCTTATTTCCCACCCCCCTCCCCATATCCCCCATCATTGCATTCCCCTCCCCCATCCCCATATTCCCCCTTCCCATGTTCCCCTCCCCCCTCCCCCCTTCCCATTCCTCTTCCCCCTTCTCTATGTTCCCTTCCCTCATCCCTATATCCCCACTTCCTACAATTCCCCTCCCCTCCCATCCCCATATCCCCCCTTCCTATATCCCCCTCCCCATCCCCATATCCCCCCTCCCCATATTTCTCTCCCCCCTCCCCATATACCCCTTCCCATATACCCCTCCCCCCTCCCCATATCCCCCCTCCCCATATTCCCCTCCCCCCCCCATCCCTATATCCCCCTTCCCATATTCCCCTCCTCCCTCCCATCCCATATCCCCCTCCCCATATTCCCCTCCCCATATTCCCCCTCCCCCCATATCCCCCTTCCTATATCCCCCTCCCCCATCCCCATATCCCCTCATATCCCCCTCCCCCATCCTCATATTCCCCTCCCCATATCCCCCTCCCCATATCCCTCTTCCCATATTCCCCTCCTCATATTCCCCTCCCCCCCCATATTCCCCTCCCCCCTATTCCCCCCCCCCCCCCATATCCCCCCCCCCCCTCCCCATATCCCCCTCCCCCCCCCCATATCCCCCTCCCCCCCCCTCCCCATATCCCCCTCCCCCCTCCCCATATCCCCCTCCCCCCTCCCATATCCCCCTCCCCCCCCTCCCCATATCCCCCTCCCCCCTCCCCATATCCCCCTCCCCCTCCCCATATCCCCCTCCCCCATCCTCATATTCCCCTTCCCATATTCCCCTCCTCATATTCCCCTCCCCCCCATATCCCCCTCCCCCATCCCCATATCCCCCTCCCCCATCCTCATATTCCCCTTCCCATAGTCCCCTCCCCCCATCCCCATATCCCCCTCCCCATATCCCCCTCCCCCATCCTCATATTCCCCTTCCCATATTCCCCTTCCCATATTCCCCTCCCCCTCCCCATATCCCCCTCCCCATATCCCCCTCCCCATATCCCCCTCCCCATCCTCATATTCCCCTTCCTATATTCCCCTCCCCCCTCCCCATATCCCCCCTCCCCCATCCTCATATTCCCCTTCCCATATTCCCCTCCTCATATTCCCCTCCCCCCATATTCCCCTCCCCCCTCCCCATATCCCCCTTCGCATATCCCCCTCCCCCATCCCCATATTCCCCTCCCCCATATCCCCCTTCCCATATTCCCCTCCCCCATCCCCATGTTTCCCCCCCAGGCCCCATCCCCACGTTCCCCTCCCCCATCAACCATATCTCCTCTCCACATTCCCCTCCCCTATCTCCATATCCCCCCTCCTCATGTTCCTCTCCCCCCCTTCCCATGTTCCCCTTCCCCTTCCCATCCCCCCCCATGTTTCTCTTCCCCATCCTCATGTTCCCCTCCCCCATCCCTATGTTCCCCACCCCTATCCCAATATCCCCCCTCCCCATACTATTCCTATATTCCCTATACCTATCTCATAGATCCCACTTGCATCACCTCAATCTCTAAGTTATATGACTTTGAACTGACTACAAGCTGACTACAAAATGACTATCTCTTCACTTTGGTGAAATTTCTGACTACCATCTGACTACTCTCTGACTACTGGCCGACTTTTCTTTTTTACTGAGAATGACGGGCGACCACATGAGCTTGCCACCGATGCTGTAGAAGATTTGCGGGGTTGGGTAGGCTATGGCCTGCGCGTACTGCACGTCGAGGTTAGCCTCGAAGCCAGGCCAGCTGGGGTCATATTGGCCGCCGTTGACCAACTCGACGGTGAAGGTCACCTTATCCAGGTCCGAGTCGGAGCGAAACATGGACATGAATATATCCAGATCTGTCGGGCTCGGGAACTCATGGTCGTATCCCAAAATTCCAATCGCATTCTTGGTAAGTGCGGTGGGCTGATATGTGTACGTGTTGTACAGCCGCCGCAATTCCTCCGGAGTCGTGTCCTCATCGCGGCTCGACAGCTCTGATACGGGTCCTCGCGACGCCGCCTTCCCTGGAGTCCCCGCTGCTCTGGAGGAGTGCCCGTGTGGTGTCAGCTGGAGGCTGCGCGCAGAGGCAAAGAACGTCGTCGGCGCGACAGTTTTCACATGTGCGTGTAGTACCTTAGGGAGCGCATACCCGACCGTGCGCAGAATCGCCGTGTCGTTCGTCCCAGCAAGTCGGTATAGCTGGTATGATGCACCGAGGAGCTCGTTAGCTCGGGACACGGGCACGTCCGTGACTGTCAGCCAGCCGCCGCCAAGTGACGTCGAGATGGAGGAGGAATGCACGCCATGGTGTGCAAGCCATGAGTGGACAAGCTGAAGCGTATCTGGGTGTGGCTCGACAAGCTTGGCGACCTCGTCCTTTGAGAGGTGTTTGCCATATCTGGAACGGAGCAGCGCCGCACATAAGTACATGGTGGGCGAGGAATGTTGAAGAAGACGTACTTTGGATGGCCGGGGGTGCTGACCTCGTAGATTGCTTCCATTAAGACGTTCTCTTCCTTTGGCTGGAGCGCAACATGGAGGTCAATGGTGGTGGCGGGGGAAGGGGGACCAAGGCACTCCCAGCTGTCTGGGACGGCATTCCAGGCGTGCTTTACACTGATATCGTGCCATTGTTGTGCTAGAGGAATCGCGAGACAGGTGAGAGACGCAACGGTGAGGACGAAGGGCACAGAGAGCCAGCGGTAGCGCATGTTTACAGTCGCCAGGGATTACCAAAGGTCTAGCACTGACATGCTGGGCTGGGAAGAAGAGTTTTTATGCATTTTGGTATTAGAACCGTAGGAGAAACGCCGCGGCTGCCTCTATGGCGCCATCATGGTACTGTACCAAAGGATGCGACCCGCAAACTACGCAGTGTTATCAAGTGGTATTCGCACTCAGATTGGGTACCGAACGTCCTCTCGCAGTAGTGATTCCGTCTCTCTGTGAATTCCACGCTTCTTCCCCTCGGGTTGAATTCTATTGGTCACTACAACACTGATGGACCAATCCTATTCCATGCTTAATCTTTTTTTGGTGCACGACCGACCCCTGATGTAAATTGAGGTTGAAAATGAAATTTTATGTGCTTGCTGTCAGCGGGTGGGGCCCCACAGGTCACGCGAAAACTACTCGTCTGTTTCCTGAATCGGATCGGGGGGTGTATGTAGTTTGCGAGTGGGGCTGCCGTATCGCAATTGTTCAGTAGTACCGAGAACATTGGTCCTATACCCCTCGGTATGCGTCGCGCACTATATAACATTAAACGGGAGTGTGTTCTGTATGTTCAAAAAATTCGGCGTCCCGAGACTCGAGACCTGCCAAACCGAAATCAGCCAACGTCGAAATGAACCCCATCCAGCGATGGTCGAGATTCCACAGCCTGGATTGGACCGAGTTCTGATAAATAGTATCCTTGACACCTGCGATACCACGGCCCAACAGTCACGGGTGGTAGAAGCCGAGCGAGACACTACTTGTTGAAAATAGGTACTCGTCAGGCGGCGAGATTGTTCCCGCCGCGGTCTGTACATTGGTGATCAAATGATCAACTATGAAAGGGAAAACGCACCCGGGTTGGTGCCGCACAACCTGTTGCCGCCAATGAGAAAGCCCTGGCGGCGTTGATTATGATAATTGTGAGAGATGTCGGTGATTCCGCGGCCGGCCGTGCTCCACAAACCATGAAATTTACAGCGTCAGGTCAGGAGGCGGCAGAAAACGCAATTGTAACGGCCCGATATACTGCAAGAATGTGGGCACAGTAGCGTTCTGGTAACGACGGCGTGGAAAATAGAGCGAGAAGCTGCCCGAGTCTCCAGAGAGGCTCGCCACGACCTCGGGTCCTGGCCCATCGTGTCGCACACGTTCGTGACCCAGGGGCTTGCGAGACGTCGGCGATATGGTGAGAAACTTGTGCCTGTGACGGTATATTGCCTCCAGAGAGAAAGAAGAAGACACTACAGATAAGGAATGGAGGGACTGGACTCTGCTGGAGCCGTCGTTGGCTATTCGCCGATGCCATTGTTGCCGCTCGGGAAGACGACGCAAACGCCACGTGGATTGTTCTTCGGCAGCGATAACGGGTCGCTTGCGTCAAATCTGCCGGACTCGGATAATCGCCCCCGTAACCCACGACCCCGAGCACAGTCCGGTCCGTCGCGGCTGGCACACGGCACATATATCATCCCAAGGTGATGCAGGAGGTGTTGTGAAGCTGGTGAGGTGGAGGATAGTAGAGAGCGCAGAGAACTAGTGGCACCGCTTGATTCGAAGGGGTTAAGGTGCAGAGAGCGGGCATGAGAGAACTGAGAATATGACCGGGGAGCAGGGCCTTTATCGCGATCAAAAGGAGATAGGAGCGGAATTGCAAGTGTCCTATAAGGACGCGATAAGGACGCGACCCGTGCTCTTAGTGGAACCCATGAGTGGACTGAGACGCACACTGCCAAACCTTTTTGAATCCACTGCCAAACTTTTCTGGCCGTGTTTGGGCCCGGCGCCTTGAGGGTTCAGCACTGTCAGTACGTTCACTGCAGTAGTTCAAGCTATTCAAGTTCAAGGTTCATGTGACGCAAACGGAGGATGCTACTATCGGTACGTTGCACGCATAGAAGCATTCGGCTATTTTGAGATGGCCACCGTGCAGGCACGAGGTCGTTGGGATTGCGTTCAAGGTTGAAAGCACAGCGAATGCACGAAAGAAAACCAAACAGAGATAAATAGGGAGGGAAAACCAGCTGTGATGTAGTACTTATCCAGAACCCCAGGCGTGCTAGGAGCCGCGATGGAACGGCGGGGTATGAGGTAGTAAACGAATAGGTATGGAAGTCCGTGAGCTAGTAGAGACTGGGCGGAAGCACGAAGTGCTTCTCGAATCTCGATCGAAAAATAGCGGATTTGTGTCCGAGTCGGTCGCGACAGGTGGGTGGGAAAACAAACCAAACCGTTGCGGGGTGAGTCAGCACGCGAGGGACCAAAAAACCGCATCCGAGTCTTCATCGCGGTTTTCGCTCTTAAGGGCGCGGCGGGTGGGCGAAAACAAAGAGTTAACGGTTCTTTGAACCGGTTGGGAAAAATGGATGGACAGGTGGCGGAGGACTGAAGGGCACGCACTCGCAAAAAGACCTTGACAAAGACTCTGCTCTAAGCCTCCGCTCGTTCCTTGGCTCGTTCCTTACTTCGCCTCAGACCCGCTACCTTTTTATCCCCAGTCTCAAAGTACGAGCGGCGAATTTCAGAATGGTGTAGAGAGAGGGAAGTGCAATTCAACGCGCGCTCACCCATACAGCGGATGGGGTCTCGTCAGTCGTGCCGGGACCTCTCACAGACGTCGGTCCCGAGGACACTGACCCGGACCTCACAGGCCTCACCCTTTTCTCACCTCGAACCGTGACATCCCGGCCCACCTGCAGTTTTTTTTGATCAAGAACCGTGCTGCGGGCCGCGTATTTTTGGTAACAAGTATAGCGGCATGTTCAAGTGCGTTTTCTCCGAGACCGGTCCCGACCTATTCCCACTTTGTAGTGCAAGCCGTTCTGGCCGCGGGATCTCGGGCGCGAAACCGGTGGATCCACTGCCAGATCTTGACTGTTCATTTTCGACGTTGGGGCCGACTTTGGGTTGCCTAGGTCACGGGCCTTGGGACGCCGGACTTTTTCGAAAATATAACTTAGCAGGGCGATCATTGGTCTATTGAACAAGAGCGATACGGCACTGTAACGGCAGCCCGCAGTCCAGACGCCAAGGAAAGGCGAGTATTCTCTCATCAATTCCTCGACCCGCGCAACACCCGGGCATGCCCACGAGCAGAATTAGAAATAGCCCACGACCCCTCCGAGTGATAACGATGTTCGGGCCCTCATCGAGGCCTCATTAACTGATAGGCGAGTGCGCGTTGACTCAAACTCGCACGTCCCTCCCACTTCAAGACTGGGGATGTATCCAAGATGTATCAGGATAAAAGGGTAGAAATATCAGTTTTATTCCAAAAAACCATTATCGTGCGCCAGGGACAGATCACCCACCCCACGTAACACTTCATTTGTAACGGAATTATGGGACGTATGGGTTTAGTGGAATTTTGTACCCTGAAATGTGGATTGCCCAGACCCAAGTGCAGCTCGCTCACTCGCGGAACCAGTCAAAGTGAGGTGACGAGGGACTTTAGAACTGAACATGGCGGTCGTGTAACGAACTTGAAGACATTCGCATCTCTCAGCTGGCAATTATCCTCGCCACGGCCGCAACATTGGTCGCTTTGACTTCCACGGTGAGTCTCGCCTTTTTTAGGCACTTTTTCTCGTATTACACCACTACCGCTTGCACTTAGTATGTGTACTTCTCTGCCTTGTAACTGTCAGTCTACTCGTTACTCCCCTCTCAGAAGCCCCATCGATGTTATCACTTGAGAGGTTCCTGTAACTTATTCAAAGTCGGGCACCATGGTGCCGATTCCCATCTCCATCGCCCGATCCACAGTCGCAACGGCAATGGCGACATCCTGCGCACCGAGCCCTACAGTCTTGAATATCGTGACGTCGCCTGTGCCCGCCGACAGAAGCTCAGTGACTCTCGGAGCGTCCGGCTCCCAGGCCCACGATTCGTCTTCAGCGCCAGCAGGCGCGCGGCGCAGGAGTTCACCAACTTCCACCATGGCCGCCTGCTGCACGCCCGCAGCGATGAGCTCCCCAGCCTCGACCGCACACGCAGCGCGCGAGTCGACGACGACGGCCCGCGCCCGCCTAATGAGCGCCGTGTCGACCTCGGCCATCTCGGGCTTATAGCTGCCCACCAGGACCACGTGCGTACCAGGGCGCACCCACTCGGAGGGGAACAGCGGGGACGTGGACGACGTCGCGCAGCAGATGCAGTCTGCCTGGCGGACCGCCGCCTCGATCGACGACTCGCGATGCTGCTCGTCGGCGCTCGACGACGAGAGGGCCACGAAGGACGTGCTGGGATAGTCGCGCTGCAGATCGCCGAGGAGAGCGGTGAGGCGGGCGTTGTGGGTGTGGTTGATGACGGTGATGCGGACGATGGTGGGGTAGGTGTCCAGGAACTGCCGGATGTGCGAGCTGATTTGGAGGCCGGCACCGAAGGCAACTAGGTGGCGGAACTTGGCTGTCGCTGGCGGGTGCAGAATCACGGTCGCGAGGACGGATCCTAGAGGTGACTCGGGAGGTCCGCGCGTGTGATAGTACAGTACGACGTACTAGCGGCGGTGCGGAGGGCCGTCAAGGCACCTGCGTTGACGAGTGCCTTTGTGGCGCCGGATTTTTCATCCAGGACGAGAGTGAATGCGGGAATGCCACGAGTGTCGCCCGATAACAAGGAAACGGAAACGACCTTTATGGTTGTGCCGATATCGGGGATGCGTGCTGGCATGAAGAGCACGCGGTGTTCTGGCATATCGATTGCGGTTCTTTGTGGTGACACGAGCTGATCATGGTCATGGGATAGAGAGAAGAACACACGAGCAACAATGGACTGGAGATGGGTGGTGAACGAAGCGGTGACTCGAGATACTTGTTCAGCTGATAATACTAGCATGGTCGCAACAGGCTGGTGCGGTACCCGTGAGAGAGTACGAATAAAGAAAGACCTTGGTTCGGATGCAGAGGAGCATAGGACAAACCTCTTCATATAAGACGGAAATGGGGAACCAATCTCTACATGAGCGACGCAAGCGCGACGCAAGCCTGCGGCATGCATCTGAATGAAGCTAGAAATCGACAGATCATGAGAATATGAAATAAACTCACTGAACCATGGCAAAACGAATCAAACAAGCAAACACCTGGACGGCGCACGAGAAACATAAGGCCTCCTTTTCCTATTGAACAGAACGGCTATTTCCCCTTTCCAGGGAATATGGGAAAAGTCACGCTGTAAGTTTGGGTTTGGGCCAAGGTGATTGTCAAGATAGCCGGTAACTAAGATCTTGTGGCCAGCAACAAGATAAAGACAGTCGGACTGTGACGATCCTCGGACTCTCACCCGACATGCCCACGACTGCCACTCGCAATGATGACTCGTTTCACGGTAAGGGCACAGACCTCTCCGCCCGAGTCGCCGTTATGGCAGTAATATTTTGC
Source organism: Lactarius sanguifluus (assembly GCA_021527775.1). NCBI lineage: Eukaryota > Fungi > Basidiomycota > Agaricomycetes > Russulales > Russulaceae > Lactarius > Lactarius sanguifluus. The sequence goes on along the minus strand of JAKEYF010000135.1, from coordinate 61,507 downwards.
GTCTCTCTCTTGGTATGCTTATCCAAGCAACCCCCACCCAGGTCCGCCTTGCCAGTACTCGTTTGGAGAGCTGTCATTCAAGTTGCTTCACTTGGACTGCCGTCTATCTACCATTGGGCGTTTCCTGCGAGAGCATGGATATCGTCTTGAGGAGAGCTGAAGATGCGAGAGATCAAATATCGTCATATCGATCAGATTCGGTTGATCGAATACTACGCCGCGGGTCGTCAGAGGCACGTCGGATCGGATTCAAACAAGAGAGGTATATCCCATTAATATCGATCCGCCTTCTACACTTCTATTATGGTACTTCTCCGAGAGTGGCGAATTCCTGGGTGTGTTGTGTGGCCATGAGAAAAGAAATAGGGATGTGGAACTCAAGTCAACGCGCACTCGCTCATGCACCAGAAGACCGGATTCCGTTGTCACTCGGAAGGGTCATTCACATACACCAGTGTCATCCCAGCGTCTGCATTTTTTATCCGGGAAAGAAGTCGAGGGGTGGGAAATGAATATTTCCTAGTCGTGCTTGTCGGCAGGGGTGGCGCCAGTCGAGGAATTGATGAGAAAATACTCGTCTATTCCCTTGGCGTCTTGAGCAGCGGTTGAATCGCTCTTGTCAAATAGGTCCGAAATTGTTCGCCTCTGGTTTCCCGGGCCTATTCTTGTACGAAGTACGTACAGCAGTTCGGAAAAGTCTGGCGTCCCAAGACCCGTAACCTATGCAACCCACAAGTTAGCCCAAGTCAAAAAATAAATACATGAGTCAAACAAGGACGAACAGGGTCCCATCCAGGGATGGCGGTGAATCCATCAGTGCCGCAGCCCGGGTTGGAGCCAGATATGATGTCGTTGAAGCTGAACATCCCCCCTTCAGTGCTGTACAACCAGGGATTCAGGAACCCAAGTGGGTCCCTCCCTTCCGAAATTAGAAAGTCATTGAGCATTGAGATTATGCCTGCCACGGTCTGCACACTGGCGATCAACTGGATGCTCGGGGATGGACGAAGCAGAATGGGGCGACGGGCGGAGAATAAGACGCACCGGTGTCGAACAGCTTGTGCCGCTCACACGAGAGGCAGCGGAGCGGATGACGATCGCGAATTTGAGCGCCTGTGCTGAAACGTCGGGGATCCCGCGCCCGCCAGGGCTGCATAATTCACAGAATTACAAAGTAAGAATAGGTTGGGTCAGGCCACGATAGAAACGCACTTGTACATGCCGTTATATTGGTTGCCGAGACTCTGGAGGAAGGCGGGAACAACAACGTTCTGGTAAGCGGGGCGCCTAAAATAGTTCGAGAAGCCGCCCCCAGAGAGCTCCGCGGCGACCTCAGGGATTGACGTCGTTCCGCCGACAGTAGTGACGTAGGGACCTGCGAAACCGTGGTGATGTGGTAAGTGACTTGTGCCTGCGTTTCTGTGCTACTTGCAATGAGAGATAAAATGTCACACATACAGGTTGCAGGGAACTTGGGGATGAACTGGACTCTTCCGGAGGCATCTTGACAGTTCCCAACGCCGACGCCGTCGTCGCCACTCGAGAAGAGGACGCTGACGCCACGCACACCGAGCTGCATGAACATATCGCACACGCCCTGTGCATATTCTGCCGGGACGTCCTTCTCGTTGACACCATACGATGCGCTCATTGTCTGCGGGATTGTCTCCTTGACGATCAGGTGGGCTATCCACATGAGAAAGTAGTCGCCAAGGGTTGGCCTGTTATTGTCGAGCCGCCACCTGGGATTTCCACCAATGCTGTAGAAGATGTGCGGGGTTGGGTACGCTATGGCCTGCGCGTACTGCACGTCGAGATTAGCCTCGACGGCAGGCCGGCTGGGATCATATTCGCCGCCGTTGACCAACTCGACGGTGAAGGTCACCTTATCCGGGTCCGAGTCGGGGCGAAACATGGACATGAACATATTCAGATCTGTCGGGCTCGGGAACTCACGGCCGTATCCCAAAACTCCGATCGCATTCTTGGTAAGTGCGGTGGGCCGATAAGTGTACGTGTTGTACAGCCGTCGCAATTCCACCGGAGTCGTGTCCTCATCGCGGCTCGACAGCACCGATACGGGCCCCCTTGATGCCGCCTTCCCTGGCGCCCCCGCTGTTCTGGCGGAGTGCCTGTGTGGTGTCAGCTGGAGGGTGCGTGCAGAGGCAAAGAACGTCGTCGGCGCGACGGTTTTCACATGTGCGTGTAGTACCTTAGGGAGCGCATACCCGACCGTGCGCAGAATCGCCGTGTCGTTCGTCCCAGCGAGTCGGTATAGCTGGTATGATGCACCGAGGAGCTCGTTAGCTTGGGGTACGGGCACGTCCGTGACTGTCAGCCAGCCGCCGCCGTGTGATGTTGAGATGGAGGAGCGATGTACGCCGTGGTGTGCAAGCCATGAGTGGACAAGCTGAAGCGTATCTGGGTGCGGCTCGACGAGCTTGGCGACCTCCTCCTTTGAGAGGTGTTTGCCATATCTGGAACCGAGCAGCGCCGCACATAAGTGCATCGTATGCGAGGAATGTTAAGGAAGACGTACGTACTTTGGATGGCCGGGAGTGCTGACCTCGTAGAGTGCTTCCCTCAAGACGTTCTCTTCCTTTGGCTGGAGCGCAACATGGAGGTCAATGGTAATGCCGGGGGCAGGGGGGCCAAGGCACTCCCAGTTGTGTGGGACGGCGTTCCAGGCGTGTTTTACACTGATATCGTGCCATGGTTGTGCTAGAGGAATCGCGAGACAGGTGAGGGACGCAACGGTGAGGACGAAGAGCACGGAGAGCCAGCGGTAGCGCATGATTACCGAAGGGTCCAGAGGGCTCGAGTACTGACACGCTAAAAGGCTGGGAAGAAGAACTTTTATCGTGCATTTCGGGTCAGAACCGTAGCTACCAAAAGATGCGACCCGCGATGTGAGTAGCTGTCCTAGTCGTTCGTTAACCCGGTCACCAGTCACCGGTCACCGGTCACCACCTCACATCAGCAAATAACAATTTAATTCTTATGTGCTTACCAAAATCGACAGAGCTTACATAGATTATACGGGTTTATGAAACCAGGGGTCGACTTCTTTTTTTTTTTTTTTTGAACCCCAGGGGTCGGTCGACTTCGTCGCCTCAAACCTTGCTTGGTTGGAAAATGGAAATTGATGATGTGTTTCCTTCTACAGATATGGTATAAACCTACTCATCATGGAGTACAATTTGCAGGTTAGGGGGTAGTCGAAAGAATGTCTGTTCAGATTTACCATCTGCAAGTCGCTTACTTAATTCCCACTTGGTGAAGCAAGATATGTGAAGCAAGATACAGTATGGGCCGTGATTATTACGAATGGACTATTATATAATTTCTGGCTAACTCTCATTTCTCACTTGTAAATCCGGGCCATTAGTAAACTTGGCAGTCTTTTTGTTCTTGCCACCCACTCCTTGGAATTGAGTATTGGCTCAAAGACGGGCCTCGCCAGTACTTTCCTGGAGAACTATTATCATTCAAGTTGCTTCACTTGGACTGCAATCTATCTACCACACAACAGCTATGGGCGTTTCCTGGTTCCTGGGAGAACACGAATATCGTCTTGGAGACTTGCTTGGAGAGCTGAAGATGCGAGGGATCAGATATCGATCAGATTCGGTTGATCGAATACCCCGCTGGTCGCGTCGGATCGGATTCACACAAGAGGGGTTTCTTCAGCTTCGGAATCAATCGAATACATCCCGTAATCCCATTAATATTGATCCGCCTTCTACCCTTCTATTCTGATACGTCTCCGGGAGTGGGGAATTCCTGGGCGTGTTGTGTGGCCATGATGAAGGAAATAGGGACGTGGACCTTCAAGTCAACGCGCACTCGCTCATGCACCAGAGGGGCGGATTTCGTTGTCACTCGGAAGGGTCGTTCACATGCACCAGTGTCATCCCCGGGTCCCTTCACGCATTGTTTATCCGGGAAAGAAGTCGAGGGGTGGGAAATGAGTATTTCCTAGTCGTGCTCGTCGGCAGGTGTGGTGCGAGTCGAGGAATTGATGAAGAAACACTCGTCTATTCCCTTGGCGTCTCGAGTGGCTGCTGAATCGCTCTTGTTAAATATGTCCGAAATTGTTCGTCTCTGGTTTCCCGGGTTTATTCCTGTACGAAGTGCGTGCAGCGCCGCGGAATATAAATGGTTCAAAAAAAAAAAAAAAAAAAAAAGAAGTGCGTGCAGCAGTCTAGAAAAGTCTGGCGTCCCAAGACCCGTGACCTATGTAACCCACAAGTCAGCCCAAGTCAAAACATAAATACATGAGTCAAACAAGGACGAACAGGGTCCCATCCAGGGATGGCGGTGAATCCATCAGTGCCGCAGCCCGGGTTGGAGCCAGATATGATGTCGTTGAGGCCGGTCATCCCCCTTTCTGTGCTGTATAACCAGGGATTCAGGAATCCAAGCGGGCTCTTCCCTTGCGAAATTAAAAAGTCATTGAGCAGTGAGATTATGCCTGCCACGGTCTGCACACTGGTGATCAACTGGATGCTCGGGGATGGACGAAGTAGAGTGGGGCGATGGGCTTAAGACGCACCGGTATCGAACAGCTTGTGCCGCTCACACGAGCGCCAGCGGAGTGGATGACGATCACGAAGTTGAGCGCCTGTGCTGAGACGTCGGGGATCCCGCGCCCACTAGGGCTGCACAAATCACAAAATTACAAAGTAAGAATAGGTTGGGTTAGGTCACGGCAGAAACGCACTTGTACATGCCGTTGTATTGGCTGCCGAGGCTCTGGAGGAAGACGGGAACAACAACGTTCTGGTAAGCGGGGCGCTCAAAATAGTTCGAGAACCCGCCCCCAGAGAGCCCCGCGGCGACCTCAGGGTTTGAGCCCGTCGTTCCGCCAACGCTAGTGATGTAGGGACCTGCGTAATCGTAGTGATGTGGTAAGCGAGTTGTGCCTGCGTTTGCGTGCTACTTGCAATGAGAGATAAAGTGTCACACATACAGGTTGCAGGGAACTTGGGGATGAACTGGACTCTTCCGGAGGCGTCTTGGCAGTTCCCAATGCCGACTCCATTGTCGCCGCTCGCGAAGAGGATGCTGACGCCAAGCACACCGAGCTGCATGAACAACCTGCACACGCCCCGTGCATATTCCGGACGACCTGCTCGTTGACACCATACGATGCGCTTATCGTCTGCGGGATCTTCTCCTGGTCGATCAGGTGGTCCACCCACGTGAGAAAGAAGTCGCCCACGATTGGCTCGTTAGTGACGTGCGACCACATGAGTTGGCCACCAATGCTGTAGAAGATGTGCGGGGTTGGGTACGCTATGGCCTGCGCGTACTGCACGTCGATGTTAGCCTCGAAGCCAGGCCAGCTGGGGTCATATTCGCCGCCGTTGACCAACTCGACGGTGAAGGTCACCTCATCCGGGTTCGAGTCGGAACGAAACATGGACATGAATATATTCAGATCTGTCGGGCCTTCCTTGGAACCCCCGCTGTTCTGGTGGAGTGCTTGTGTGGTATCAACTGGAGGGCGCGCGGAGAGGCAAAGAACGTCGTCGGCGCGATGGTGTTCACATGAGGGTGTAGTACCTTAGGGAGCGCATACCCGACCGTGCGCAGAATCGCCGTGTCGTTCTTCCCAGCGAGTCGGTATAGCTGGTATGATGCACCGAGGAGCTCGTTAGCCTGTGGCACGGGCACGTTCATGACTGTCAGCCAGCCGCCGCCGTGTGACGTTGAGATGGAAGAGGGATGTACGCCATGGTGTGCAAGCCATGAGTGGACAAGCCATGAGTGGACAAGCCGAAGCGTATCTGGGTGCGGCTCGACAAGCTTGGCGACCTCCTCCTTTGAGAGGTGTTTTCCATATCTGGAACCGAGCAGCGCAGCATATAAGTACATCGTGCGCGAGGGATGTTAAAGAAGATGTACTTTGGATGGCCGGGGGTGCTGACCTCGTAGAGTGCTTCTCTTAAGACGTTCTCTTCCTTTGGCTGGAGCGCAACATGGAGGTCAATCGTGATGCCGGGGGCAGGGGGACCAAGGCACTCCCAGTTGTCTGGGACGGCATTCCAGGCGTGTTTGACACTGATATCGTGCCATAGTTGTGCTAGAGGAATCGCGAGACAGGTGGGGGACGCGATGGTGAGGACGAAGAGCACAGAGAGCCAGCGGTAGCACATGATTACAGTCGGCACCGGGGATCACCGGTACCCAAGGTCTAGGGAACTCGAGCACTGACACGGTGGGCCGGGAAGAAGAGTTTTTATCGTGCATTCCGGGGTTAAAACCGTTGGGGAAATACCGCGGGTGCCTCTATGGTGTCACTGAACCAAAAGGACGCGACCCGCAGAACTACGCAGTGAGTTATCAAGAGATTCGAACTCAGATTGGTACCGAAAATCCTCTTACTGTAGCGATTTCCGTCTCTCTGATTCCAAGCTTCTTCCCCTCGGGTTGATTTCTATTGGTCACTACAATACCGATGGACCAATGGATATCCCATTCCATGGTGATTTCTGCTTAATCTTTTTTTAGTGCACGACCGACTCCACCCCCTGATGTAAATTTGGGTTAAAAATCATGTGCTTGCTGTCAGCGGGTGGTGTCACACAGGTCATGCGAAAACTACTCGTCTTCTGTTTCCTGAATCGGAGGGTGTATATAGTTTGCGAGTGGGACTGCCGTATCGCAATTGTTCAGTAGGTAGTACCGAGAATATTGGTCCTATTCCCCCGGTATGCGTCGCGCACTATATAACAGTATGTTCTGTGGGTTCAAAAAATTCGGCGTCCCGAGATCAGAGACCTACCAAACCAAAATCAGCCAACGTCGAAAATGGATCCCGCGGGACGAACAGGACTCCATCCAGCGATGGTCGAGATTCCACAGCCCGGATTGGACCCGGTTCTGATAGTATCCTTGACACCTGTGATACCACGGCCGTTCGGTCACGGGTTGTGGAAGCCGAGCGGGGCACTACTTGTTGAAAACAAGTCCTCATCAAGCAACGAGATTGTTCCCGCCGCGGTCTGTAGTAGACTCTGTACATTGATAGTAAAAAGATCAGCTGGATGCTCGAGGTTAGATTGGAGGAAAAGGTAAAACGCACCCGGGTTGGTGCCGCACAACTTGTGGCTCGCCGCGACCTCGGGTCCTGGCCCGTCATATCGCACACGTTCGTGACCCACTGGCAGGGGCTTGCGAAACATCGGCGATGTGGTGAGCGACTTGTGCCTGTGACAATATACTGCCTCCAGAGAGAAACAAAACACTACAGATAAGGAATGGAGGGAACTCGAGGATGAACTGGACTCTGTTGGAGCCGTCGTTGGCTATTCGCCCATGCCATCCTCGCCGGGAAGATGACGCAGGCGCCAGATGGATTGTTCTGCAGCGATAGCGCGTTTGCGTCAAATCTGCCGGACTCGGGTAATCGCCCCATAACCCAATGACTACATTCCGGTCCGTTGCGGCTGGCACATAGCATCATCCCAAGGTGGTGCGGGAGGTGTTGTGAAGCTGGTGAGGTGGAGGATAGTATAGAACGCAGAGAGCTAATGGCACCGCTTGATTCGAAGGGGTTAAGGTGCAGAGAGCGGGCATGAGAGAACTGAGAATATGACTGGGCAGCAGAGCCTTTATCGCGATCAAAAAGAGATAGGAGCGGAATTGCACATGTCCTAATAGGACGCGACCCGTGCTCTGCCAAACTTTTCTGGCCCTGTTTTGAGGGTTCAGTACTGTCAGTACGTTCAGTAATTCAAGCTATTCAAGTTCAAAGTCCATATGACGCAGAAGGAGGATGCTACTGTCGGTACGTTGCACGCATAGAAGCTTTGGCTCAGGCTATTTTGAGATGGCCACCGGGCAGGCACGAGGTCGTTGGGCAAGTCGTTGGGATTGCGTTCAAGGTTGGTTGAAAGCACAGCCTGCGGCTCGAATGCACGAAAGAAAACCAAACAGAGATAAATAGGAAACCAGATGTCGGCCCCGAGGACACTCTGACAATTCCGGTCCATTTGTAGTTTGATCGAGAACCGTGCTGCGGGCCGCATATGCATATGTTTGGTAACAAGTATTGCGGCATGTTCAAGTGCGTTTTTCCCGAGATCGGATCCGGCCTATTCCCACTTTGTATAATACTAGTACTTTGTGATTGCCCAGAGCGGCGCAAGCTGCCCGACACCGGCGCGTCGTCCGGCCTATACCCGAGCATCCAGCTGACCGCCAGTGAATAGGTCGTCGCAGGCATAGTCTCGCTACTCAATGACTTTTTAATTTCGGAAGGGACGGACTCGCTCGGATTCTCTTTTTTGTCTTGAGCCGTTTTTATCCCACCCGCTCGGATTCATCCTCAAGGACACGGGTTAGAGCTACGATACCGGTGGATCCACTGGCATCCGCGGATGCCAGTGGGACGTTGGGCTGACTTTGGGGTTGCCTAGGTCACGGGCCTTGGGACGCCACTTTTTCGAAATGCACAGCATAACTTAGCCCTGGACGGTCATTGGTGGACCTATTGAACATCATGAGCGAGAGCGATACGGCACTGTAACGGCAGCCCCCAGTCCAGACGCCAAGGAAATAGACGAGTATTTTCTCATCAATTCCTCAACCCGCGCAACACCCGGGCATGCCCACGAGCAGAATTAGAAATAGCCCACGACCCCTCCGAGTGATAACGATCTTCGGGCCCTCATCGAGGCCTCAGGCGAGTGCGCGTTGACTCAGACTTGCACGTCCCTCCCAGTTCGAGACCGCGGATGTATGCAAGATCAGGATAGGATCAGTAAATTATTATTATTATTTTCAAAATACCATTATCGTGCGCCCCGAGGACAGATTATCCCACGTAGCACTTCACTTGTAACCGTGGAATTATAGGACGTTTGGGTTTAGTGGAATTTTGTACCCTGAAACGTAGATTGCTCAGACTCAAGTACAGCTCGCTCACCTGCGGAACCAGCCAAAGTGAGAGGTGACGAGGGGCTTTTAGAATTGAACATGGCGGTCATGTAACAAACTTGAAGACATTCGCAATTATCCTTCCACGGCCGCAACACTGGTCGCTTTGACTTCCACAGCGAGTCGCCCTTTTAAGCACTCCATCTCATTCTATCGCTTGCACTTAGTATGTGTACTTCTCTGCCTTGTAACAGTCTACTGAGTCGTTACACACCTCTCAGAAGCCCCTTGTGTGAACGCCCATCGATGTTTCCACTCGAGAGGTTCCAGCGGTCACCTCAGGCGTTCGACCTGTAACTTATTCAAAGTCGGACACCATGGTACCGATTCCCATCTCCATCGCCCGATCGACAGTCGCAACGGCAATGGCAACATCCTGCGCCCCGAGCCCTACAGTCTTGAATATCGTGACGTCGCCTGTGCCCGCCGACAAAAGCTCAGCGACTCTCGGAGCGTCGGGCTCCCAGGCCCACGATTCCTCTTCAACACCAGCAGGGGCGCGGCGCAGGAGTTCACCGACTTCCACCATGGCCGCCTGCGGGACGCCCGCAGCGATGAGCTCCCCAGCCTCGACCGCACACGCAGCGCGCGAGTCGACGACGACCGCGCGTGCGCGCCTAATGAGCGCCGTGTCGACCTCGGCCATCTCGGGCTTATAGCTGCCCACCAGAACGACGTGCGTCCCAGGGCGCACCCACTCGGAGGGGAACAACGGGGATGTGGACGACGTCGCGCAGCAGATGCAGTCTGCCTGGCGGACCGCCGCCTCGATCGCCGACTCGCGATGCTGTTCGTCGGCGCTCGACGACGAGAGGGCCACGAAGGACGTGCTGGGGTAGTCGCGCTGCAGATCGCCGAGGAGAGCGGTGAGGCGGGCATTGTGGGTGCGGTTGATGACGGTGATGCGTGCGATGGTGGGGTAGGTGTCCAGGAACTGCCGGATGTGCGAGCTGATTTGGAGGCCGGCCCCGAAGGCAACTAGGTGGCGGAACTTGGCTGTCGCTGGCGGGTGCAGAATCAAGGTAGCGAGGACGGATCCTAGAGAGGGGTGACTCGGGAGGTACGCGCGAATGGTAGTTACAGTACGACGTACCGGCGGCGGTGCGGAGGGCTGTCAAGGCACGGGCGTTGACGAGTGCCTTCGTGGCACCGGATTTTTCATCCAGGACGAGAGTGGATGCGGGAATGCCACGAGTGTCGCCTGATAACAAGGGAACAGAAACGACCTTTATGGTTGTTCCGATATCGGCGATGCGTGCTGGCATGAAGAGCACACGGTGTTCTGGCATATCGATTGTGGTTCTTTGTGGTGACACGAGCTCATCATTGTCGTGGGAAAGAGAGAAGAACACACGAGCGACGATGGACTGGAGATGGTGGGTGGTGAACGAAGCGGTGATTCGAGATACTTGTTCGGCTGATAAGACTAGCATGGTCGCGACTGGTGCGGTACCCGTGAGAGAGTACGAATAAAGACAGCACTCGGACTGTGGTGACGGAGTCTCACCCAACATTATGCTCACGACTGCCACTCGCAATGATAACTCTCACAGTAAGGGTACAGACCTCTCCGCCCGAGTTGCCGTTATGGCAGTAATATTTTGCGTCTCTCTCTTTGGTATGCTTATCCAAACAACCCCCACCTTTCTTTCCCACTCATCGCAGTCTCACGTAGCCGTTTCATTTCCCACCCTCTCAAAAAGGATCCGCTACATTCGCATTCCACCCATTGTCTTCTTCGTCGGAAAGCACTTTGGCACAGGTCTGCTCCCACAAGGGCATCAATTTCTGTCGTCCTAACCTAACCCTTGTATTAGGTGTTATCCTGTCGACGGCATTCGTCCATCTCCTACAGGACGCATTCGACCGCCTCCAGGACCCAGACGTCAAACGTTATACGGGCATTGGGCACTGGGCAGGTCTCATTGTGTCAGTAACCAATTACCTAATTCTGCATACGCTTATTGTCCCCACAGTCTCTCCTCTCTACTTGTGATCTTCCTTGTCGAATGTATGTCCTCTCTCCGGCTTCAAGTTCTCCCCCTAACCGTACGTTATCACAGATATCTCGACTGCGTACGTGGATCACCTTCATTCCTATTCCTCCGTACCATCCACCCCGAAAGTCGAGCGTACGTACAATTGCTTATCTCACTCTTATCTCGTCAATCAACTTCCATTGCCAGCTGCACAATTGCCCCCGATATCGTCCCCCCCTATCACCCCTTCCCAGCAAGCACCCAGGGAAGGCACGCCGCTGCTCGGTTCTTGTTCTTCTGCATGCACCAAACAGCCCCGCCAGAACACCGTCGCTGGCGCACACTCCCACGACCACAGTCACGGCCTTCTCCCAGGTCACCACAGGCATGAACCACACAGACAGCACGACCAACACCATACCGATCATCCTCGTTGTGTGCTCACCAGTTTCTACGGATCGGCAGACGGTGACCAATGTGCCTCCGCCAAGGTGTCGTCACATGCCGAGGACGAGGCCCGGCACTATCAAGTGCATTCCCACTCCCACGGACATGGCCATCACGGCCACGGCGATCTAGAAGGTTTTCTTGAAGGCGCAGACTCGGACGCCAACACGGACAGTACGGCCGAGGAAGAAGAAGCAGACCGAATCATCGGGCGGAAGAGACAGATCGTCGGCATCCTCGTACGACGCCCTCACCTCTAATGACCGCCTGACACGTTGCGAATCGTTCTTTTCACAGGTCCTGCAACTAGGCATCATGCTTCATTCGCTCGTGATCGGGTTCACGCTCGCCCTCGCTTCAGGCTCCGACTTTGAGTCCCTCGCAACGGCCATCTCGTTCCACCAGCTCTTCGAGGGCCTCTCGCTCGGCATCCGCATCGCCGCCCTCCCCGCGCACCCAGACCCCCAACAAAGATCCACCCTCAGCTGGCTCCGCCCGCTCCTCGCGCTCCTCTTTGCGCTCACCACCCCCGCCGGCATCCTCTCCGGCCTCATTGTGTTCGACGCCGGACACAGAGGCGGCGGCGTCGGCGCGAAAGTCGCAGAGGGCGTGCTGAGCGCCATCAGCGCGGGCATGCTCATATACGCCGCATGCGTAGAGATGCTCGCGGCAGACTTTGTGCTGGACCCGACGTTGTGGCGCTCGAGCAAGGGAAGGCAGGCCCTCGCGCTGGCGAGTGTGGGAATGGGCGCTGCAGGGATGGTTCTCCTAGAGTACGTTTTTTTCTCCCGTTTGACGTTTTTTGAAAGACGGCTAAACGATGTGCACCCTGGTTTTTTTTTTTTTTGGTGTGTGTGAATAGGATGTAAGCGATACACATACAGTACTTTGGTCCGCCAAGTGACTGACACATACGTTAAGCTTTTGATGCGAACCATCCAACGGACGGTGCCTCTTCACGATCTAGTCTTCCTTTTTTTGGTTTTCTCGTCACAAGGCATTTGTCGCTTTCACAAGGCTACAGTTATATTACCATCATGCTTGTTGTCATCACCCACCCTCTGTAATATCTATGTATCAACACAATGCGTGCAATAGCCCGTGTCCAGCCCGTGTCCAGCCCCCGCGCAGCAGGTTTTGTGTTGTTCTGTCAGGTAGCCTTGAGATCGACGTTTGTGTTTACCACGCCTGACAAGCATTGTTACGTGTCGCATCACAACAGGCGCCGGTCCTCCTTCTCGAACCTCACTTCACACCTCAACTCGCCACGTGTCATCGTCGTTCTCGAGTCCACGCACCATGTTCACCTTCACGCCGACGTCCATAACCCCTGAACACAAACGCATATTCCTCATCGCGGCCGCGGCCGCAGCCGCCATAGCCCTGACCGTCGTCGCGGTCCGCTCCTCCTCAAGCAGCACCACCGACAAAGCACTCTCCAAACGCCAACTCGCGCGCCTGTCCCCCGACGTACGTTCCCTCCGTCCGCTCCGTCCCTTAAAAAACTCGACTAACCCATGGAGCAGGAACGACGCGCGCTCGTAAAGACGCTGCGCCAGCGCGCGGAAGCGGCCACGCAGGCAGACGACTACGAGCGCGCCGTGGAGCTGTACACGCGCGCGCTCGCAGCCGCAGATGCGGACCAGAGTGTCGTCGCGGCGCTGCATACGAGTCGCGCGTGGTGCTATGCGAACATGCGCCCGCCGCGGCACCGCGAGGTGGTGCGGGACTGCGATGCGGCGCTGGCGCTGGACCCGCTCGACGCGATGGCGGTGCTGAGGCGGTCGATTGCGCTGCAGGAGCTCAAGGCGATGGGGGAGCGTTAGTGATTTTTTTTGGTTCCGTGTTTAACTTTACTGTTGCTCGATATGGTATGCTGCGAGGCCCGTGTCGTTATGAAACTTATTTTAGTGGCCGGTCGGTCAATCGATCGATTTGAAAAGCATTATTGATTTCGGGTAGGTCTGGTATCTCGGAAGACAAGGAAAGGGGAAAAAATACAACAACCATCTCCGATGGTGGGAACGACGAACGATGATGACGATGATGATGATGACGATGAACGACGACAACCAAAATGATGACGAGGGTAAAAAGACAACGACAAACAGATGAGATCATGCGACGAAGTAGAAGAGGCCCGATGACGACGATAACAGATCGAGAAAGAAATCACGGTTCCGCCGCCGTGTAGATCGCGTTGTCGCGCTCGTCCGGGCTGATCAAGTCCTGTTCCACGGCGCGCTTGAGCACCTCCACGACCCAATTCTGGCCGTTCCACCATCCATTAGGACGCATGACGCCCACGCCATTCGCAATGCGCTCCAGCGCCGCGCGTTTCCCGCGTCCCAGGCTCGCAACGGGCACCAGCCGGCACTCGCGCGGGAACTCGCACTGCTGCGTGATCGGCCCCCAGTACACGTGGCTCTCCTTGTCCGGCGCCGCGCGCACCGTGCCCAGGATGCGCACGACGCTGTTCGCGGGCGACCAGCACAGCGCCCACGTCCGTTCGCGCGGAAGCGGTCGCGAAGGCGCTGGATATCCCGAGACGACGATGTGCACGACGCGCGGGCCGTCCGGCTCGGGGAAGGCGCCTGCGGGGAGGCTCGGCGGGGGCTTCATGCCGGGCTGGACGCCGTTATGTGGCTCGTAGAAATGCGCTGGGTACATCGACATGATGTTTGGTTTGTAATATCAAGTGCCCAAATAAAGGCAATTGGAATGGAAGGGCGGCGGAGGAATAAGAGCGGGCGGGCGGATGGAATGGGATGGGATAGGAGACTGAAGGAGGGCGAAAGAGCCTGTTGGTTGGAGGTGGCGGAGAGAGAATATGTCAGCGGCGCCGTAGCGGGGCAGAAAAAAACAAAGTAACCTTGAAATGGAGTAGCGTATAAGAAGGTCTGATGGAAAAAGCAAGAATTGTAGAGCGACTGTGGTGGAGAGTGGAGCAGGTGTGTGGGAGTAGATTGTCAAGTCCGTAGAGTGGTGCGCAATCTGGATGATGGCGGTTGTACGGTTGAAAGTGTGCCTTTTGGTCGCTTCATAAATGGGATGGATCGTCATAGGCCGCGACCCTGCCCTCTGCCTCAAAGCGACATCATAGGTCGGTTCCATTCGTGAGATGATACGCCTCGTTGCCTCGTTGCGGGAGATCAACGCCGGATGGGAGGCCTGCCGAGGCGCGACTCATGACGAGGAGGTGATCTCTTCCCGATGAGTGTGACGTAACATACACTTATCGCCACCTAATTTCAAATTTACCGTGACCTTAGTTGTTTGGGGATCAAATATGACGTAGCATTAGAATCAACCTGTAGATAAAAAGACTTTGTCCGGATCTGTGCAACGTGCCCCATCCACACCTCGTCCGCGTGTGCTTCCTTCTCCTTCACAGACCGGCCCAGAGAGTGTGTTACCCATTGGTCGAGGCGTCGTGCACGAGGGCATCATGCACCCTCCACCTCACATCGCCCGGGCCATTTGGCTCAGCTCGTTTGCAAGATCTGGATACCGCTTGATAAACTCGAGCTGAGCATACGAAGCCTATGCGTAGGCGTCATCAGTTATCAGGACGAGATACTCCCCAAAGTCGTGGGCTTACGTATTGGTACGTAAGTGCGTTCACAAGCTCTGGCTCATTCCGCGCGAGCTCCGTATGACGCTCGAACATGCGGACGGCGGTGTCAATCTTGCCTTGCTGCAGGCTGAGCTGTGCCAACGTCGCGACTGCGGCTTCGCATTCCGGATCCGTGCGCAATGCCTCGTTGCAACATCTTTCCGCAGCTTCGATATCCTGCTTCCATTGGAACAGGGCCAAACCCTTGTTAACCAGCGGAAGCACGTTCGGCGGTTTTCTGTTTGACAGATTAATGCCGATACCGCGTCATCGACGTTCGAAAGACGCACTTTAGCCGTTCTAGCTCTACCGCTCGATCGAATTTTTCTACTGCCTCCGCGAACTTTTGCTGGTCCAGAAGTAACTCGCCGCTGTATGACGTCAATAAGTGCCCTCTGGGACGCAGCAGTGAGGAGCTCAGCTGACTAGTAGTTCGGTGGCTCGCTGCGATCCGGGAACGTGTCGAGCGTCCGGATGAACGTCGCCTTGCTCTTTGGCACGTCTCCCAACTTGTACAGTGCGACAGCCAGTTGAATGTGTGAGAACACGAACTTGTCGTCCAGTTTCGTCGATTGCGTGTAGTCTTCCGCGGCCTTTTCAAAGTCATTCATTATGAAAAGGACTACGTGGTAGAGTGAGCAGGGGAAGAACCACGCAAACGTCTGGTAGCGTACCCTGTCCTCGGTGATAGTAAATGTCGGGGTCAGAGACGTTGTGCTTGATCGCCTGCTCGAAGGAATCAAACGCTTTGCCCACATCGGTTTGTTCCATGTATACGCTCGCAATCTTGACCCAGCTTTGCGTCAACGATGGTACCAATTGCACTGATTCTTCGAGATCAGCCTTGGCGCCATTGGTGTCCCCCGTGAGGAACCTGCAAGCAAGGAGAGTTGGTACAGCAGCAGAAACTAGGGGGAAGAACCGACTTGAAAGTGCCTCTGAGGTTGAGCGCCTCCGCTCGTCCGACTTCCCATGATATACCCTGTTCGATGGCTTCGTTTATAAGGCTCAGCGAATGGACATAGTCTGATGCGCCAAGTGCCTCGAGGGCTAGAATAAGGGTATTATCACCGGTAGACGGGTTTTCTGGAAGGGTGGGAAGTGGGCCTGTGGCGTAGTTATAAGGTTACGGAAAGGAAATGGAATCATGGGAGGGACATACGGGGACGGAATGCAGAGAAATAGGCAGAAACAAATGTATGAGAAGGAAGACGGCGTTCTCGATTCTGTCTATGAGGTCAAGATGCGTTCATAATAACTTTGAGCGAATAGGGCGTACCGCGAGAATCTCAGCTGCCTTTGTCTTGGACAACTTTTCTAACACGCGCTCGACCGATCGGCCGGCAGCGTCGTTCTGGAACTTGCTCAGAATGGTGGTGGCGGTGTAGTCTACATGGAGTGTCGGTAAGAGATCACCGTTTCCATATTGTTACGCACCTCGCAAAGAGTCCTCGTAACGATCAAGGGCTTCGAGAGCGGTTGCCCTTCTGTTGAGCGCCTTGACGTAGCGCGCGTCGAGCTTGAGCGCTTCGTCGCAGTCCGCCACCACCTTTGAGTGCTGTGGCGGCTCCATGCTCACATAACAAGCGGCGCGGTTGCTGTAGAACACGGGCTCGGGGTGAGGCGACACCTCAATGGCGCGCGTGTAGAACTGCTCGGCTTTAACAAAGCTTCGGGCCTGGTACGCGTTGTTGCCCTTTTGCTTCAGCGAAGCCGCAAGCGACTTGCGCTCCTGTGCACGGAATGGAATGGGCATGTCGTCGAGAGAAACGTTGTGGGGGACGAGCTTACCTCTTTAGAGAGCGCCTTTATCTGCTCCTCCGTCAGAGGTTTGTCTGGTGCGTAAAAATGGTGAGCGTGAGCGTGAACACGCGAGCCAGAGCGGAATGAGACACGCAACCGTCGTCCTCCTCCTCGGCCCCTTTCGGCTTTCTCTCCTCCAGGATGGGCCCATCATGGTCCTTCCCCGTCTTGCCAGGCTTCTTCTTTTTCTTGTCCTTCTTTTTTCCCGAGCGGAGGCTCTCCTCGTCGGCCCCACCGTAGGCGCGTGATGACGCGACATAGTATGCAACCCCTCCGACGGCGACGGCGGCAGCAGCGACGCCAATAACGACGCCGCGCTTGTTTTCTGAGATGAAGGACGAGACACGGTCGACGAGCGTGTCCTCGGACGACATGGGTAAGGCAGAAGTGTTCGGATGAGGCAACTCGGCATGTGCTGACGCGGAAGCGTGTTCAGGCTCGTGGGAAAGATAACGTAATCATTCCATTGATCCTCTTGCTTGATAACCACGTGGTTATCTCGGCTGCTCTAATGGACTTTTCATCGCCTGCACAGGATGTCATCCAGAGACCCGTCGTCCTTGACCAGAGCCAAACTCACGTGCAACTGGCCGCTGAGGAACTGAGAGACTATTATGAGCTAGAATGGACCGCGAATGAGATCGTTTCGAATAATTACAAGCGCGTGAGAAGATGTTCTCTCCCCCCCAGATCGGATTGTGATGAACCGCATCTTGTCCCCAGGTAGCCTTGCAATTCCCCGACGAGCTTTTGCGCGACTCTGTCCCGATTTTTCACAGCCTCAAGCGCGCTGTCGGTGCCAATAGCGAGCTCTATGTCCTCGCAGATACGTCATATGGCAGGTAAGGCCTCGTCTCTTCACACACCTGCGTCTACCCTAACTGGAGACAGTTGTTGTGTGGACGAAGTTGCCGCGCAACACGTCGATGCGGATGCCGTCGTACACTATGGTCACGCTTGCATGAGCAAGTGAGTCTTTTCCGTCCCCCCCCCTAAAAGCGTTTATCAACCACCCCCAGGACCTATCGCCTCCCCGTCATTTACGTGTTCGGCAAAAAACCTGTGGACGTAAAAGATGCGGCAAAATCGCTTTTGGAGTCCTGGACTTCGTCCACTCCCTCCGCAAAAGTTGCAGTGCTCAAGCACGACGTCGCCTACACGCATGAAGCAGGTGATGTGTTGGGCTCCTAACGCGATATATCGTTTTAACGGCCTTTCGCAGAACGTCTATTATCAGCTTTGCGAGACGTATTTTCGAGCCGTGAAATCGCTGTTTCGTACAGCCCTGTTCCACGAAAGCTTGGTCCATCGACCGCAGTTGCAACCATCACGGCGGAACATGATATCTCAGACCGTGACTCCGAGGATACAACCCCAATTCTCTATGTCGGGTCACCGAATCTCGCGTTGACGAACCTCCTCATGACACACCCAGCTACTCCCGTACGCACCTGTCTCCGCGCTCCATAAAGCGCACAATTCACTCGGGGCTACCCTTAAAGGTCTACGGGTACGACCCTGCGACACGCCAGGCCACCCTTCAGTCTGTACAAACGAACAAACTCCTAATGCGACGGTACGCAGTCGTCCAAAAGGCCCGCGATGCCGATGTTTTCGGTATCCTCGTCGGCACGCTCGGAGTCGGTGCGTCGTTCCCACTCTCCCTGTACTGCTTGCTATCTATCTTGGATGGCTGATGTCCAACGAATCTAGCATCCTACCTCCCTCTTATTGCGCGCATCCGCCAACTTTTAGTCAGCGCTCACAAAAAGGCGTACACGATCAGCGTCGGAAAGCTCAACCCCGCCAAGCTAGCCAACTTTGCCGAGATCGAATGTTTCGTTCTCGTCGCGTGTCCCGAAAATTCGGTGATTGACGCCAAGGTAACACCAGGCCAGTTTTATCCCTCCGTGCGTGTAGTCAATGTTGAGAGGGCGTTAGGACTTCTTCAGGCCTATCGTGACACCGTTCGAGCTCCAGCTCGCGTTACGGCCCTCCCCGACTTGGACCGGGGAGTACGTGCTCGATTTCGACCAAGTCCTCGCACGGGAGCAGCCCAAACACTCGTCGGATGACGAAGACGAGGACGGCGATCCTGATCGCCCAGCGTTCTCGCTCGTTACGGGGAAGTACAGGCATGCCAAGCGATATGGGGGTGAGTAGCTTCTTTCTCACTGGGTTCGCGCTGAATACCTCGAAAACAGAAGACGATCCGACGCCCGCGCAGGAGTCGACTTCCTCAGCCCTTATTCTCAGAGACCAGGATGGCACAGTAACAACACTCAGGGATAGCGCTGCAGGTATGCTTGGTTCCTTTCTCCAGACCAGATTTGTTGAACACCCCCATCAAGGCGAATTTCTACAATCCCGCACGTTCCGTGGCCTCGAGACGCGTGCGGGACTTGATCCCCCCAGTATCCTCCAGCAAGGGCGGAGCGGTATTGCTCGGGGCTATGGGGATGACCATTGATGAATATGGACTGTACAATAAGCGAATGCGAAGCAAACGATTAATTCTCCTTCCTAGAGACCTGCGGGGACATTCCGCGTCGATGAGCAGTTCACCAGGAGAACGCGCCAGATACGCACCGCGTGCTCAACCTTCGAAAACTCGAACGCGGTAAACCCACGCGCCCTCAAGACGTCCCGCAACTCGACCATGCATTCCTTCTCCATTCGTCGCAACCCATTCAGGTCTTGCTGCGTCCTGATTCCCTCCTCCAGCAAGATTTGAAGGTGCGATTGGCCCAGTCCGATGCCTGAGAGAAACTGCTTCACGGCCGCGGAACCGTCGTCAGGCGGCTTCGTGGTGACCTGTGCCTTGGGGGGCGTTTTGCCACCCGCGGGCGCGTCGACAGTGCGACGCACAGATTCGGATGTCGTGCTGCTCGCTACCCGCTTGTGGTGGAACTAAGCACACGTGAGACTGTGGGAACTAAACGCTTACTTTACGAGGCGGGCGAGCCGAGAACGTCCGATTGTATTGCCTCAGATGTTTGACCACGTTAGCATGAACGCCGCCGCTCGGTGTACCTGTTTGGCGAGTGACTTAGAATAAGAGACAAAACAAAAAGGTACGCCGGAACAGTGATACCAGGTCTTCCTACTCCATCCGCCTTGCCATCCGCTCGATTGGTAGGTTTATATGTGGGGCGTGTGTCGCTGACCTGCCGAGTATGCGGCTGGGCAGGTGGGTATGCGAGATCGTAGATCCGTAGAAGATCGGTCAAGTGACCCCGAACATTGGATCCTGTCGGTCTCTTCAAGGCGCCAGGTCTACCGTGCGTGACCGGAGGCGTGCGCTCGGGCACGGACTCCTCGCTCTGGGAACGCGAGCGCTTTCGCCCATGTCCTTCAGAAAACGGCGATCGCGACAAGTGCGGAGCTGACGGAGGACTGATTATCAGATCGCGTGACTCGTGAAACTCACGCAGGCTCTCTCACTCAGCGCACGGACTCCCCTCAGCCTCGCCGACTCTCTGCAACGCTTGGCCGGCACAGGGTCCTCGTCGGAGCTACTAGCGGTGTACTCAGATTCGTTATCGTCGTTGTCTTTGGGCAAGGCGGCCAAGGGTTCAGAAGTTCCTGCGGCCGTGTCGTCGACCACGGTGTCGGAGTGCGGCTCTTCTTCTTGGCTCCAGCTCTCTCGTGGGCTTCTTACCTTCACGGGGTAGTAGCCATGCGGCGGCTTGGTTGGGCTCGTCGCAGAGGCCTGTGTCGCCTCCGGACTGTTGCTTGTTGAGGGTATCCCTGGTTGGCAAGACATGCTGGCCGAATCTGGTCCAGAACAAAAGGGAGGCGGCGCGGGGGGGCACGCAGTTGGAGCTGGAAAACCGCAGCCGATCGAGAGATATATCGAGAGTATCTACTCATAATTGGCTCCTGATGGCGCGAATGGGGGAGTCTGAAAACTTCTAGATAAGACGGGCATCGAGCACGAGGCATCGGGCACGGCCAAAGACGCGGTCAATGAATGCCGCAATTGTATGCAGAGACGCCTGTTCTTGTCGGTGAGGAAACACCAGGCTGGCTTCTAGGCCTGGCTTCGGCCGTCAAGATGACGTCTTAAAAGAGGCTTTATGTAGGAAAACACTCTTTTGCCTGGGTAGGCGTATGCGCGTAGAATCACAAGGTCGCCACGACATAAACTAGCGAACAGAACCCCGCCTCGTGTGTTCCTGGTCATAAATAGATATCCGAATGGGATACAGTTGCATACAGTTCTAGGCGTACATCTCGATGCGGGAGAGGGATCAAGCAATGCTGGCGTCGTTGTGCGGTCAGGAAGGTATCCCCTTGACCTAGCAAGCGAATCAACGGATTGCCGATTCCATCGGAATCCAGGCACTCACCGCCGATATGAACTTGATAAGCTCAAAGGTAGTGAATCCCCTCGCTTTCAGAGACTCTCTGACGAGTTTCAGTGATTCGGTTCCGACGATTTCCTTTATGTGAAGAAGGTCTTGGTGAGTCTTGATGCCTTCATCTAGCAACATCTGGGCATGGGCTTCCCCTAGCTGAATCGAGGCAAGGAACCCTTCCACAGACGCCAAACTGTCAGGCGCCGGCTTCTCCCAATTCGGCAAAGCCGATCCTGTCTGCGTCACGTTGTATCGGGGTATACCAGAAGAGTAGTGGGCATAACGCACGCCCGACGTTGCAGCTGCGACAGTTTGTGGCTTGATGTCGCTCTCTGTGGCTTCGACCTGTTTCAAAATTTGCTGAGGGCACAGCGCGGAATCCGTAAGGGTGGCCTACAGATACTTTGGGGCTCCTTCGGGTGACGGTCTTGGGAACGGTCCGCAAGGCAGGCGTTCGCCGGGGTATGACTTTCGTCGGAGCCCACGGCCGCCACCGATTAGTGCCAGTAGTGGTCAAGGCCTTGTCGTCATCGCGATCTTTCAACCCAAGCATTGCGGTTACGTCGGCCGGTAAATCAGCGTCACGAATGATCGCGTCGTCGTCGTCGATGTCGTCGCCCATATGATTGCGCACCGCACGATTGACTGTGGTTTGGCAGCATTGGAACATCCGCATGAGCGTCGCGGCTGTATTGCGCCGAGCGTAAAGCTTCCGGACCAGAGCTCTCTCGAGGCGGGATAGTTTCAAGGCTCTCATGATAAGTGGACGGGTCGGGTAAGCGGGTCTTGTCTTGCTGTTCTATATGCGCCGTGGATGCTCGGGGTAATCAGCGTCTGAGAGAAAGAAGAACACCATGTACAGGCGCCGTGCATTGTATGACTCTTGACTCGCTTGCTGTTGGCAGTTTGGGCTTTGAACTTGCCAAAACCCGCTATGAGAGCGCGTAAACGTTTCCAGAAAGGGCGGGAATGCAAAAGCCTCATTCAAAGTTAAGCACCACGTTGCAAATCCTTAGATATATATACGTGCAACGAGGCCGTGCTTCTTGTATTGAAGCGCATGACCGTTGATCCAGAGACCCCGCGAGATTACTTGTAGGTGTGGTGCAAACTGGCAAGCGGTTTCAGGGATAGTATGTAACGGACCATTGAACAGGCACTTGACACGCAGGTCATGCGTGTTGTGCGAACTTGAACGTGCTGAGCCCTCGTGTTGTTATTGTTAAATAGTACTGCCAGTGATGCACTGGCCCTGGGGCTGATTGGCGGACACGGAGAGGTTTTGAGACGAACGTAATAACCAAAGTGTACTCACTCCTTCAGATCCACGAATGGTATCACGCCTCGAGCCCTCACAAATTCACAATGCAGTGCCGCCATCTTGACCGTACTCAGCTGTTTTTTATCGGCTCCTCTCGAGGCGAAAGGAGTTGCGGAGGAAGAGTGTTTTGTTCTGACAAACTTTGATGCAGAGGAACTGCGGCTGTACAGGGCAATAGAACATGGAAGCCTCAAATTGAATCATTCAACACTTGCCAGTGCCTGCGAACCCTCAAGTAGTCCCATCGGCCGGTCTTCCCATGGACTGTGGATTCGTGTTCGCTATTGGGACCGAGAACGTCATGGAAATCAAGACAAGGTTAACCGAGGAGGAGTCATCGTGTCGTGAGCAGAACAATAACTCGGGTACATTGCCAATCGCGTTCGTAATGGTTCAGCAACTTTCCTCCTTTCTCCCTCTTACAGCGA
The DNA here is from genome assembly GCA_021527775.1 of Lactarius sanguifluus. Classification (NCBI taxonomy): domain Eukaryota; kingdom Fungi; phylum Basidiomycota; class Agaricomycetes; order Russulales; family Russulaceae; genus Lactarius; species Lactarius sanguifluus. Next base: position 38,606 of record JAKEYF010000135.1, on the reverse strand, counting down.
TCAGATGTAAGTTTTCCCTTCCAGACGCTACGAGGAAAAACTGCGATAACTATAGTCTCAAGTTTTAGCCTAGGGCCAACTATTCATCATAATGTTAACGACACCTACCACGTCGGCGGCGAATGGGCGGCCGACCCACTCGCAACCCCTTTCCAGCGTCCTTCCCAGCACCGCTCCCCCAGACCACCGGCTGAACTGGGAGGACTACACATACCCCACAGAGCTCCTACAACGCCCCAGAAATGCACCAGATCCCGAAGCCGCCCCGTCACCACAACGCATCCCTGTATTCGAATACCAATGGCGTGACGAGCTAGTCAACCATCTTTCGGAACTACCCCCACGCTCGAACTTTGGCGGAAAGTTCGCCATCATTGCCGATCCCGACGTAGACAACGGCATGCGCGCGCAGATATTCGCGGACCAGCTGCGCGCCCAAGGTGTTCCCATCTCGTACGTTCCCTGTTCCTTTTCGCTCACAGAGCCTCACCCCCTTTTCTCCTTTTCTTTCTCATGTTCCACGATCAGGGAAAGACATTCTGCATCGCGCACCCAGGACACTATGCACGCCCACACGCTAGTCTTCCCATGCAGGTGCGAGGACGGGTGTCAAGGCCGGTTCCTCGTCTCTGTCGGCGACGACACTTCGCATCCGTATGGTGTGCCCGGCCAGCGCATCGGCGTTGCGCTCTATCACCCCTCCACTGGCCGAGAATCCCCTGTAGTCACCGCACGTCGCGCCACGTACGCTGCTCATACGATCTCATATACTATGTGTACGATGCTAACATTCGATCTAGACTTCATTCGGTACCACGTGCTGCCCCCGCCTTTCCTGGCGTCTGACCCTCTCGTTTCATACCAAGGAAACGTGTCCTCCCACCTTCTCGAACTCGAGTCCGCAGCAAGGCGCTATCACGAAGAGAAGCGGTTGTCTAGGCAAGAAGCGGAGGAATGTTCGCCGCGGACCTAGGGTCGGACCCACCTCACCCATTCGCGTGCGCGATCCTTATGCGACCGAACTTTTCCTGCCGCTACCGGGAACACGGTCAAAGTCAGAATCGAAACGCGGTGCCGCAAGGGGAAGCCAAAATTGTAGATGTACTTGTGCACAAACTGCACCGGGTTGTCGTACCGCCGATATGTAATAGCGGAGAAGTAGTAGTGTTGTAATACTAGTATGTGACTCTAGTACAAATGTGGGTGGTTGAGTTGGAGATGCGTCATCGATGCATTGACAAGTGCGCAGCCGAAAGCCATGGGGTCTGGCACCTTTGTCGAGCGAGTGTGGCTGTCGAGCGGACTCCATCAAGTAACCTGGGGCCTGGGGTTACCCGTAGTCACCCTTGCGATGATCTCCCTGCAATGCTGGAATAAGGTGCTGACTGTGTGAAGCAACCACGTAGATATGTTGAGAGTGTGCAATACTACCCATATGGTCCACCAAAGTGGGTCCACACGAGTGGTCAATGGTGACGGATGTGAGTCGACCTGAATTGGCTGTGGGGTCAATGCACATCATGAATAGAGAAACAGCCCCTACGTACTATTGTGGATTTGACCGCGGAGACCGATTTCCTTATGCTATCGTCGGGACCTTTCTCAAGGGCTTCGGGCTGTTCAGCTGCACCGCCACCCCTCCGACGAACGCTGGGACCAGCCTGAGGTGGGTTGTCATTGGCTGCCAGTGGACGCTTGCCAGGGGTTTTTCCAGTGAACGCTGACAGGCCCTGGGCCTCACCAAGTTGACCAATATTTATGAGCTCTTGGACCCTTCCATGTGTGTCGTCAGTCTCGCTCTCGTTTTCCAATGCAGACACAAGATTGTAGAGCTCAAGTGCGAACTCTACACGATCATCTTCCTCTGAAAGTCTGAAGCACCGTCGTTTGCGCCAAACCTATGGCAGTTCAAGTTCAGTATCAAGGTTTGATGGCACTGTAAACAGGGAATGTGCGTGTACGTACCATCCGGGAATCCCCTCTCTGATAGAGAAGATAACGGTCAGCCAGCCCAGTGTGACTGATAAATATCGCAACGAAGACAAAGGACTTCTTCTGCTTGTATACATTGATGAAACTGTTTGCGAAACGGACGACGCTGGCTGCCTGAAGCATCAGGCGATACAAGTCCACGGTGGGTCTATCCGGTGGGTTCGAATTGACCTCCACAGCCACGCGTGGAAGACCAAACCTCAACACAAGGAAATCACTCCTCGGTCTGTATGTGTAAAGATCCCCACTGGCAACTTGGGTGATCAAAGAGAACGGCCATGACTCTTGGCCTCTGAGAGAAAATTAGCTCAAGAGACAATCATAGATCTAGTGAAACTCACAGTTTGACGCTTATCTTTAGTGTTCCGTCACCCGCAACGTTGGAGCAGAGTGACCTACAATGATGTGCAACCGCATAGAAAAAAAGCCAATTTCCATCGCCTTCCTTAAAGCGCCTTCCCCGTCCTTCCTGTAATACGTCCCATGAATTTTCTACATCGACAGACGAGATGTGGATTAAATGGGTGATCTCCCGTTTGTTTGCAGGGAAATTTTCGGCCTGGCTTGCTGTCTGACATTCGAAATAAGTCTCCCAGGCCGCTTTCCCAACAAATGGTTCAGCTGTTGCGAGTATCTGCCGGTGGCCTCAGTGTCAGAAGTTGGAAACACGGCAAGATACGGAAATGACAAACCTCACTGCCGTCGCCATCCACCTTTCGTTTTCGACGCAGAATCTCTTCATACGTTGTGACGAAGTCGGGAAACATACCACCACTGACATGTGCGTCTTCGATGCCGTTCCGGGTTATGTCGTCTTCCTCGAAACCCCCTTTGGTGTGTGCCCGAAGAAAACAATCTTCGTATGTCCTGTCTACCTTGAACGTGACAGGGTCCCCGACTCCGAGTCGGAGTGGGTGGTCCTCGTTCAACGCAACAGCTAGTATAGGTTGTATGAGGCACAACCAACGGTAGTAGACATACGTGACGTACCAGGCATGATCCGCACGAGCAGGGTCTCATCGGATGGGAGTCCAATGTCCGCCACCTTCACACCTGAGTCAAGTTCCTCAATCGTGCCCACGTCATCGATGTCGATGCTCCCGAGTATCTCCGCCAAGCGTTTGATACTAAAGTTCAATTTGTTGATAATATTTTCGCCCTTCAACTTCCACACTGTGAGGCGGTTGACATCAACTTGGGCAAGGTCGACTTTCCGCTTCTCCTTGACCTTCGTCTTTAAGTCCTCTACGGTATCGTCGCAAGAGGTAGTGGCAACCCGGGAACGGGTCCCAAAGGCCCGGAGGTCGTGAGTGACGAGAAGAACCCAGGGTTTCATGATGAATGATGGTGTGTAGTAAAACAACTGCGGCGGGAACGGTGTCAACCACACTGATTGATTTTCACCCCAAAAAAGAAGGATGGTATACATATGAGGGCCCGTTCGGTGCACCCGGTTCGTCGCGGCACAGCACCCGTGCCGTTGTGGTCATCCGAGCTCGCTGCCGCCCCCGCCGTTGTCACCGTCGTCCTCGCCGTATCGGGGTCGTCAAAGTCAAAGTCAGTCGCGCGCGGCTGAATCTCCCTAGGACAGCAAGACGGTGAGCACGACGGCGCCAAAGAAGGCGCCTGGCGTAGTGCAAACCCGCAAATGGAGTAACAGGGAGAGTTGCCCTACAACTCACTGACACCCATTGCAGGCCTTTCTCGGATCACTGCCAAGGATGGCGAACACGATGGCAAACGGTGATACTTACTTCAGACTAGATTTAGCGCGTTGACTTAGAGAGTAAGGGCACTAGATTTCTCTAGTCAAGAACGCAGCCTTATATAGATTGAATCAATTGTAGACGACGCGATCCGAGTATCGAGAGTGAACAGTAAGATGAGTAGGTAAGATAAGAGCGAAAAGGGGAAGGGACACAGGACGAGCGACGCGATGAAAGAACAGTTTGGGCACGGGCTCTGCTGAAGGTCGAGCCAGTAGATGTGCAGGGTCAAGACAAACGGGCAAGCGAAGGAAGACAGAGTTGAGTATTTGGAGGGCCCTGGGAAGAGTACAGGTGGTGTACCGACTTGAGACTGGGTGATTTCGAAAGGCGGAGACTCAGTCTGCGGAGAGGAGAGAGAGAAGATGGAGTGACCTAAGTTAAGAAGAGAATGGCAAAGGAAGTAGAACCACGCAAAGCCGAGGTCCGGAAGCGGGCGGCGGTGAAGTGCCTTATGTGATAGCCGTCGTGACTGGATGGCCAACGAGAGGTATGAGCAAGAGTGTGAACATGAGAAAATAACGACCAAGGAGAGCGCGGAGGCAAGTGGCAATAGGCGACGGCGGGGGAGAGCGGGAAGCCCGGAGACCAGTGATGGTGTCGAGCGAGAAGGAAAGCGAAGGAGTGATTAAAGCGACTTGTGAGTTTCGAGTACTATTCGACGGGGAGGCACTAAGGCACTGGCGATTGCGTCTGAACCACCAGACCACGCACTGCCGGTGCCGGTGCAAGGTCTCCAAGTTTCAATCGGTAGACTAGTATTGGGTGCACGGGGTCGGGTTGCGGCTGCTGCTGGAACGTCGGCGCTGTCGGCGAAGGAGTGACTTGAGCGTGGTACGACATTTTCGAGTAGTGCGGGCTCTTGTGAAATGAGAAGGTCCTCGATTTTGAGCCTTACAGATGATATCAGCGATCAACCGAGAGCCATTCGTAGGTCGTGAGGACGCAACTCTGAGTCGGTGCACGACGTTGTTCTTGTGGCAATACTCTAGTGCGCTTCCGATCCGCCTCGTGAACATCCAATGCGTTTGCGTAAGCGGCCGTGACTGATGATTTGCCGTTTATATACTCGAACATCACGTCGTAATGATGCTGATGCGTAATCATCTCGTGCATGCCGCGGATGTACGGACGATATAGAGCGCGGCTTCGCAGAGTGTGTCAATTCTTTTGGACGCATCTTTTGTCTGGCAGCAGCCTCGGTATTTGGTGCTCTAGGTACCGGTTGAACAGGAACAACTTTTGACAGCAAGCTATAGGGGTGTAAGTAAATGTTCGACAGCGATAAATGGGGGAATTGCAAGAGAAACGACAGGAAAGTCGCATTCATGCTGAAAATAGCTGTCAAAAAAAAGCCCTCCAGTAAAATACTGTAGAGATAATCGCACAGTCCCGATATTAGGTGCGCGTGGTAAATGCGGGGAGTCCTTCGCAACAACTGACGGGAAGAGTCCCGAGATGGAACAATTCGGGGGCGAAAATACACCGATAGATGATTCCGAGAACGTGATGAGAGGACCGTATCAAATAAAAATACGAGCCCGCAAAGCAGGAACGTTGATAAGAGACAGTGAAAGATACACACCTTTTCCCCAGGTTTATTGGGGTGTCCCAACCCCACTTTGCCCATATTACCTGCTCCAAGGATTTTCGAGAGGGTGCTTGTTTTGAAGGGATTACGCCTGAGGAGGAAGAAACCAGGGAGGTAGACGAGGGGGATGCGTGCAGGTGCAATACAGTAAGACCCTTACAATACAATGATTTGTAAGACGATAAGGCACTTTACGGAACTATGATCAAGAAATCCCGTCCCCCTTGTAGAATTTGCACTTGCAGACGTTAGGTTGTGTAGTTCGCAACTCGACAATCTTACTTCTGCGTTGGAAAACGAGAATGATGACACAAAAAGCAGGGTCAAAGAGGCTGGTCGTCCTTTTTTCGCGCTGGTTGGCATGTAAGAATTAACTAAAATTGCTTCCCGTCTGCGGTTCACAGGTTCGCTACCCAAAGTCATGTCAGACATTTCCTCCTTGATGCTGTCCCTAACTCCCCAGTATATGGGAACCCAAGACTCATCGTCTCCGCTCACCAAGCAAAAAATCTCGCCCTCAGGCCGCATTCTATCCAAATGCAAACATTCGTGGAAAAGGACAGCAAGGAGGACGGAGGCGATAGCAACGACGAGACATCCGGCGTGGACGACGACGATCTCCGCAATGGGCGAGGCGGAGTGTCTTCCCTGACGATCCACTCATGCGCGCACACGTGCTGCTCGTCGCGTTCCTTCCCACGTCTCTTTTACATCACCTGCCCGGTTCTCAAGATAGAGCCGAGTTCTTGAACGCCCTCTCATCTGGTCAATCACTCTGCCGCGCATGCAACGCCGGTGTGCGAAAGTGATCCACGACACCGTCGCTCTCGAGGCCGCTCCCATGAAATCTGAGTCGACGGCTCTGCAGGAGAAAGGGTGCAAAGGTTGGACACTCAGGCGCACTGATCACCTGCGTCTGTGGAGCGCGTAAGTCCCCTCGCTGCTGCCCTCCGGGTCTCTCTGTACTCACATGTCCTACTTGCAGTGTTGAGAGGATCCGGTGCTGCCTTCCCCGTCGTCGTCAAAGTTCTCGGAGCCACCTATCTTTGATGGGCGTGAAGTCGCACGCCGAGACGACGGATGGCAAGACATGCTAGAACGCACACTCTTCCGTTGGACACTGGCGGTAGTCGAAGAGCGTTGGAGCAACTCCCGCTGACCGATTGATCACCGCACGAAGGTCCACGTTGCTGTTGCCCGCCATCTACTGATCACTTTTTGTCCGTCTGCTTGCTTGCCTTCTTGCCTCCTTATTGGAACACCTCGATATTATTCTGCGTTGCTATGATAGAGAGCGCGAGTTGCCCCATCTTACCGGTTGTCCTCCTTTCTCGCTCTTACAGCTATCGGACGTAGTTCTGCAAGCTTTCTTCCAGGCGCTACGCAGAAACACGGTAGTCTCAGGCCTCACCTAGGGCCGACTATTCATAATGTGGACGACCCGCCGCGGATGGGCAGCCGACCCACCCACAACTCCCAGCATCTCGCATGCCCTCGCAGCCCTCCCCGTCACCACAATGCATCCTCGTATTCGAATACCATTTGGGTGATGAGCTAGTCAACCATCCTTTGGAACTACCCCCATGCTCGAACTTTGGCGGAAAGTTCGCCATCACTACTGATCCCGGCGTAGACAATGGCATGCGTGCGCAGATATTCGCGGACCAACTGCGCGAACAAGGTGTTCCCATCTCGTACGCTCCCTGTTCCTTTTCGTTCGCAGAGCCTCACTCTTTCTCCTTTTCATGTCCCTCGATCAGGGAAAGACATTCTGCATCGCGCACCCAGGGCACTATGCACGTCCACATGCTAGTCTTCCCCTGCAGGTGTGAGGACGGGTGTCAAGGCCGGTTCCTCGTCTCTGTCGGCGACGACACGACGTATCCGTATGGTGTCCTGCGCATCGGCGTTGCGCTCTATCACCCCTCCTCCGGCTGAGAATCCCCTGTAGTCATCGCAATTCGCGCCACGTACGCTGCTCATATGATCTCATATACTATGTGTACGATGCTAATATTCGATCTAGACTTCATTCGGTACCATGTGGTGCCCCCGCCTTTCCTGGCGTCTGACCCTCTCGTTTCATACCAAGGAAACGTGTCCTCCCACCTTCTCGAACTCGAATCCGCAGCAAGGCGCCATCACGAAGAGAAGCGGTTGTCTAGGCAAGAGGCGAAGGAATGTTCGCCGCGGACCAAGGGTCGGACCCACCTCACCCCATTCGCGTGGCGCGATCCTTATGCGAACTTTTTCCTGCTGCTACCGGGAGCATGGCATGGCTCCGAGACCAGAATCGAAGCGCGGTACCGCAGGGGGTTCCCTCAAGGGTTTTCGAGAGTGTGTATAACTAGGAATACGATTGGTCACGCCCGGTTTTGTCGGTGCTGCACTAGGGCTGTTTGGAGTCATGGCGCGGGGCAAGGCGCGGGGTGTTGTGCGCGGTCACAACACAACGGAGTGAGAGTGCGTACACGCCCGAGGAGGAAGAGACCACAGACGGGGCGAGGGTGCCGTCGAAGCCGTGGTCGGCGTGTCAGGAGTCAGGAGAGTAAATCATGTGACAACGATGTTAGGAGCATCTGCACTGCGTACCACCTACTGTAACCAACGACCACTGTTCATCATGAGAACCTGGGCTCTTCTCGTCACTTACGACCTCCAGGCCCTTGGAACCCGTTTCTCGGTTGACACAATCTCTTGTGATGACACCATATATGACTTGAAGATGAGGGTCAAGGAGAGACTAAAAGTCGACCTTGCCCATGTTGACGCCGTGTGGCTCACAGTGTGGAAGTTGAAGGGCAAAAATATTATCGACAACTTGAACTTTAGTGCCAAACGCTTAGCAGAGATACTTGGGAACATCGACATCGACGACGAGGACACCATCGAGGAGCTTGATATATGTACGAAGGTGGCAGACCTCCGACTCCCACCCAATGAGACCCTGCTTGTGCGAATGCCTGGTACGTCACGTATGTCTACTGCTGTTGGTTGTGTCCTCATACGACCCATACTAGCTGTTGCGTTGAACAAGGGCCGCTCATTCCGACTGGGAGTCGGGTACCCTGTCACGTTCAAGGTGGACAGGACATACGAAGATTGTTTTCTTCAGGCACACACCAGGGGGGGTTTCGAGGAAGACGACATAACCCGGAACGATATTGAAGACGCACATGGTGATATGTTTCCCGACTTTGTCATGACGTATGAAGAGACTCTGCGTCGAAAACGAAAGGTGGATGGCGACGGCAGTGAGGTTTGTCATTTCCGTATCTTGCCGTGTTTCCAACTTCTGACACTGAGGCCACTGGCAGATACTCGCAACAGCTGAACCATTTGTTGGGAAAGCGGCCTGGGAGAGATATTTTGAATGTCGGACAGCAAGTCAGGCTGAAAATTTCCCTGCAAACAAATGGGAGATCACCCATCTAATCCACATCTCGTCTATCGATGTAGCGAATTCATGGGACGTATTACAGGAAGGACGGGGACAGCGCTTTGAAGAAGGCGATGGAAATTGGCTTTTTTTCTATGCGGTTGCACATCATTGTAGGTCACTCCACTCCAACATTGCGAGTGACGGAACACTAAAGATAAGCGTCAAACTGTGAGTTTCACTAGATCTATGATTGTTTATTGAGCTAATTTTCTCACAGAGGCCAAGAATCGTGGCCGTTCTCTTTGATCACCCATGTTAGGGAACGTCATTACACATACATACCTAGAAGTGATTTCCTCATTTTGAGGTTTGGTCTTCCACGAGTGGCTGTGGAAGTCGATTCAAGTCCACTAGATGGGCCTGCTGTAGACCTTTATTGCCTGATGCTTCAGGCGGCCAGTGTCATCCGTTTCGCAAACAACTTCATCAATGTGTACAAGCAGAAGAAGTCCTTTGTCTTCGTTGCGATATTTATCAGTCACACTGGGCTGGCCGACCGCTACCTTCTCTATCAGAGAGGGGATTCCCGGATGGTATGTACACGCACATTCCCTGTTTACAGTTAATACTAACCTTTAACTGCCATAGGTTTGGCGCAAACAACGACGCTTCAGACTTTCGGAGGAGGATGATCGTGTAGAGTTCGCACTTGAGCTCTACAATCTTGTGTCTGCGTTGGAAAATGAGAGCGAGAATGACGACACATGCGAGAGGGTCAAAGGGCTTGCCGGTCAGTCGTTGAGTGTGTTCCCGCTCCATAACCATCTTAAACCCGTGCACACAGCAGGTATCCACAAACTTAGTCAGGACTGCAGCATGCCAATGTTCGCTGACGAAACCAAGTGTACTGGGGCCACTGGCAGCGATGACGGGGAAAACCAATCTGGGCCCAGCGTTTGTTCAAAAGATGATGCCAGAGGCGCAAATGAACAACTCGAAGCCTGTGGATATCAAGTGATACCAGACGTCTTTGAGACGGACGGCGGCACCTGGGAATTGATCTCTGACTTGAAGGTACGACACTAGAAGCCATTTCTCCATCCATGACGCTGCACTGACCATTGTCGTGCAGCTACCACCTCACGTCCGCACGGTGTATCGACGGAGCGACCCGAACAAGACAGAATTGATTGCAAAGCACCTTCGCGACGGATCGAATGAGCTTGACATCCTCAAGCACCTCCATACCATACAACCGCAGTCTCCCCACGTTATAGCGCTGATCGAGACCATCTCTTCAATCACTGGGGGGTGGCTCATTCTACCGAAGCTGCACTCAATCCGCGACCAAGGATTCATGGACCGTCGTGGCGTTCGCGGTCGTGACCAGCTCGGCCGGGGCCTCATCAAGGGGCTCGCATACCTTCACGAGCACAGAATTGCACATAGAGACATCAAGCCCGACAACCTTGTCTGTGACAATGTTTTTCACTTGCAAATCATTGACTTCGACGTAGCTATTGAAGTTCAGGATGAAAACACGGAGGTTGACGAATATCGCGGCACCGAGGACTGGACAGCGCCTGAAATAGGAGAGGAAGATGGACCGACGCCGATGTATAGCCCCATCAAGGCCGATAGATGGTCTTGTGGGCGTGTTCTTCTGCGTCATATGATGGTCGGGAAAGGGGACAACCGCCTCTCGGAGTTTGCTGAGCAGCTGATGGCGAACGACCCCCAACAGCGACCGTCGCTACTTGAATGGGACAAGTGGTCCATTGCGCCGTTCTCCGTCGCGGCCAACGCACTTGTGGACCGCGGAAAAGAGCCCCGACGCCGGCAAGACATGGTAGAAGAAAGTATGAAACCGCCAGATGCGAAGAAGCCCAGGCTTGTGAGCGACTGAGCGAGCTCTTCGGCCAGATATTGTAATACACAGATGTCTTAGACACATAGCATCGATTAGCTTTCGGTGTAAGTAACAATACGAAGTGCACCCTGTTCACTGTTGGCGCACGCGTGTGATGGCGTAACTTATGGAGCTCGGTGTCTGCCCTAATCTAATGAAGAGGCCAGTCTGATCTGGGCGCTGTCTGGCGGTACGCGTCTATCTGACATGCGCAAAGGAGACAAAGCCAGGAAAAAGAGCCGGAAAGACTAAGCATATCAGAACCATTGATCAGAACACTATTAGAAGATTCAATAATTGCCCTTTCGGGTTAATTCTCGCCATGAACTACATTTCTGTCACCTCGTCCAGACTTGGGGGTGGAATTCAGTTGATTATAATTAACTTACACGACGAAAGCGTAGACTCGAAATGGAGAGTCGAGAACTGCGATGAGGCCTAAATAGACACGTTCACAGCCGTCGATGTGAGAAGGCTGAGCTGCTCAGTACGCGCTCAGTGACCAAGCGGCGACGGGCAGCATTGTCATCCAAGCGAGCCGCGGTTCACAGGTTCGCCACCCAAAGTCATGTCTCCTCGACGCCGTCCCTAACAGGCCTAACTCCCACTACGAGAACTCAAGTACTCAAGACTCGTCTTCTCTACCTGCACCAAGCAAAAAATTTCGCCTTCAGGCTGCGTTCTATCCAGATGTCAATGCCGCGAACAAGGGGCAGAAGCCATTTAGTCGAACTGTTGAAGCCCGGCGAAGCGAGAGATCAGGTTTCAGGTCCAACTCGCAGCGAAAGGGTCTCGTCCCTGCAATTGGAAACCTCAGTGCCCACATCGAAGCGAATCCATCACTCAGTGGCCTTCCAGAACTCGACCTCTCCCCATCGCCCGCACTTCCCGCCCCATCTTTCCCTTCATACATTTCAAGACTTTCGAGATCGACCCTGAGAACCTCCAGCCCGGAGTCACTCACGAGTCACGCCCTTTCGGTTGTCGAACAGGTCTGGAGGCTACGCGCCGACGATGACGCGATGACGCGCGATCCGGGCCTACTCAGCGTTAACGGGCAGGCGGCGCCGGGCAGCGGTTTCGACGTGTTACGCGCTCTCAAGGTGACAACGCAAGCGACCCGCTCTGTCCGGAGTTTCCTACTCCCCCTCCTCGACGAGCACGGCCACACACCACCCCGGCAGGTTTCCACCCGACATCGCTTTCCACGAGCGAACCGCAGAAACGGTGCGCATTCTCGGGCACGCATCGCACGCATCCGCTCGCACGCATCCGGTGCGCGGCACTCGACGTCCTCACCCTCCTGCGCGAACTAGAGAAGAGCGCATGCGTTCCCTTATCGTACGACGCGTACGACGCGTCGTTCTCAGTCTCCGTCATGCAGGTCGGCGGACGGCGCGAGTCGATTCTAGTCTGGACGAAGCGGAGGATGAGTTCAACGTCGACGAGGAGAGCGAGTGGTTACCGCGGGAGCGGTGGGACGAGCATCTGTGTGTATCTTCTCTCTGCTACTCGCCAAAGAAATCTCATGAACACTGACCTTACAGATCAGTCTCGACAGCGCAGCGCGTAGGAGGGGCCCGTGCGGAAGCTCCGTCACCCTAAACACATATATTACCTTATCCAGATTTCACCAAAGTTACGGGTACCGCTTCCATTGTTCCTACTTCGACAGGTAACGCCGCCTGGTCCACCGTTTCGCCCAGCACATCGTCGGCTTCCGCTTCGACACCGACTTCGACCTCGCGTCGCAGCTCGAACACAAGAAAAAATCGTGGAGAGCACCGTTGGTGGCATCATCTGTGTAGCCTTGATTGCCGGGGTCGTGGCGTGTAGGGGCCATCAGCAAAACGACAAAGCTTTAACCCGCCTTATTCCATTGCATACATTCGATCGTTCTGTTACATAGGCAATGCTAAACAACTTCTACTGGGCTGCAGTTGTCCATGGAAATGTCGTTCTTCCCCTCTTCACGAGCACCCCCAGCAAGCTCTGGTCGTTGCAACCGCCGTCTATTCAGAGGTCAGAGTTTTACATCGCCGCAAGGGACTGGATTCGCACACAGGTAGCGTCAGCCTCCACACGGCGGACGAAACAAGCGCCCACACACAGTACCTCAGCTCCGTGGCGCGTCTTGGCTCTCGAATGCCATCAACGGACGGACGTCAGTAAGTGGAGTGGGTGGGGCGATCTGCAGTTCTCTGGTCTACCATCTCATGGAGAAATATACCACTGCTCCGACCCCGTCGCGACACACCGCTCTCAGTAAGCTCCCCGCCGATTCAATGCCAGGGATGACAGTGACAGTAGATGCGAGACTCTGGGCCGGTCGATGGACATATAACTAACATTGCTCTCGGTATCCTAATGCGCGGATATAACAAGTGATAATAAGAAAGACAAAAGACAAACAAACTACAGGCTGCATACGACGCACGTTCTGCTAGCTATTAATTAAGTTGATATCGATCTGAAAGAGGTGGCGAGTCAGCTGGAAAAATAAATAGCAAACGTGACATAAAAGATGAGGCAACTCGCGCTCTCTATCGCGGCAGGAGGTATCCAGCAGACCAATGAAGCAGGCAGATGGATAGACAGAAGGACAAAATGGTCAGTAGATGGCAGGCATGTGGACCTAGGTCGATCGATCAGCGGGAGTGGCTCCGGCGCTCTTCGACTACCGCCAGTGTCCAGCGGAGGAGTACGCGTTCGAGCATGTTTTCCCACCCGTCGTCCTGGCGTGCGACTTCGCGCGCATCAAAGAAGATGGGCGGCTCCGAGAACTTTGACGACGACGGGGAAGGCGGCACGGCCTCGCCGGTGGGATTCGGCTTCAGCGTGGGCACGTCCGGCGTTGCGGGAGAGATGATCGGGAGCATATACCGGATCCTCACAGCGCTGCAAGTACGTCTCGTGAGTATGGAGGCGCCCGGAGGGCAGCAGCGAGCGAGGGGACTTACGCGCCCCACAGACGCAGGTTATCAGTCCGCCTGAACGTCCAACCTTTGCGCCCTTTCTCTTCTTGCGATGCGAGCCATCGACCTCTGACTTCGTGAGAGCGGCCTCGAGAGCGATGATGTCGTGGATCGAGTCCGTGTTGATGTAGCCCCAGGGCTTTCTGGATTGTCGGACACCGGCGTTGTACGCAAGGCAGAGCAATTGACCAGATGAGAGGGCGTTCAGGAACTCGGCTTGGTCTTGCGAACCGGGCAGGTGAGATAGAAGAGACGCGGGAAGTAACGCGACGAGCAGCGCGTGTACGCGCATGAGGGGGTCGTCGGGGAAGGCACTCCGCTTCGCCCATCGCGGGAGATCGTCGTCGTCCACGCTAGAGGTTTCGTCGTCTCTATCTCCGTCGTCATCATCGCCGTCTTCTTCCACGAGTATTTCCAGCTCCTCGGGCTCCTCTGTGACAACGAGATCGCGCATGTTATCTAGCATGTTCGCAGATACCGCCCGTCGTGCGGAGCGCCCAATCCCGGTCGTCTCAGCATTGGGCGCCATCTGGTTGAGATTGAGTAGCGGCGCGCTCGAGCGTCGGCCTTTGCCCCGCGATTCCCGCTCGGGCTTCTCTTTCCGAGCCGCCCGTTCCTGCTCGTACACCCAGCCCCGAACGCTGTTCTTGTTCCCGCCAAACAACACTTCGTCGACCGTGTCGAGGTACTGCGCGACAATGCCCCGCTGCTTCTCGATGTCCTCGATCTTGAGGTCTTGCTTGTACAACCATCCACTGCCGAGCACGAGCCGTCAGTCCCACCACTTCCGCGGCAACTGCTCGCTCTCTTCGTCGACGTTGAAATCCTCTTCCTCCTCGTCCCAGACTAGAATTGACTCGCGTCGTCCGCCTACTTGCATGACGGAGACCGAAAATGATGCGTCGGTCGGCACATCCGATATCTGTCGGCGACGCGATGCGCCCCTGCGAGCTGTGGTCGCTGCCGGAGTCGTAGGCGTCGTCCGATAAGGGATGTCAGGCGGAAACCCTGTCGGGGATATGTGTGGCCGTGCCCGTCGGGGAGGGACAGTAGATAATTCCGGACAGTGCGGATCGCGTGGCGTCGTCAACGCGTCAACTTGAGAGCGCGTAGCAGGTCGAAACCGCTGCTCGGCGCCGCGTATCCATTAACGCTGAGCAGACCCGGGTCGGGGGGTCGCGCGTCGTCGGAGGCGGAAGTGCTGGTGATGGAGGGAGGTCGAGTTCTGGAAAGCCACTGAGTGATAGATTCGCTTTGATGTAGGCACTGAGGCTTCCAATTGCAGGGACGAGACCCTTTCCGAGTCGCTGCGCGTTGGACCTGAAATCCATGTATTGAGAGATAAAAACCGCGGACGTACTCCTCTTGGCAATAAGCCCCGTCTTGGTGAAGTAGTGTTGAAGACGTTCGATGCTGCCCAGTGCCATGACGCTCTCTTGCTTCGCCGCAATCCGACTGAATGGTTTCTGCTCCTTGTCCGCAGCACTGACATCCAGACAGAACGCAGCCTGGGGGCGAGATTTTTTGCTTGGTGTGCGTAATGACGACGGGTTTTCTGGGGAGGTGTTCTATTTGCCGCAGTGGCTATTGTTATTGGGAAGTCGAAGGATACGGTAATGGTGCAGGACGTCTGCCAGGGACGGCGTCGAGGAGGAAATGTCTGCGGGTGGCCAACCCGTGAACCACGGGAAGCAACTTCAGAATGAGATTATTACTGGGTTGCATGTCCGAGATACAGACCAGTCGCTACATCAGGGAAAACCTCCCGTGCTAATTTTGATACTTGATCGCTAATTTTGATACTGGAGCGATAATTGATCGCTAAATTTTGATACGAGAGATACTGTTCTGCTAATCACAGGTGCTTGCCTGATGTAGACAACATTACACCCAAGTCACTACCTATTTGGGTATGTGGCGTCGGTGGCGAACTAGGAGTCCAGGCTAGTACGACCGAAACAGGCGAAATACCCATGATGAGACCACGGCGGCGACGATGCGACACCATAGTGGCAGCAACAAGGACGGCGGCACCGTAGCGACCACAGGGAGGCTGAGGTGATGACTACGATGGAAGCGATTACAACAGCGACTACGACAACGACTACGACGACTATGGGGCGACTGCGATGGACGATTACGACGAGGCAACGGAGATGGCGATGGCGACGGGGTGACAACGAGGCGGCCACGACGGCCACGGTGACGGTGATGGCGACGGGGCGAGCACATGGCGACGTCGACGGTGACTACGACTCCACAACTCCACAACGACCACAGGCAGTAGCACTACTAGTAGTAGAAATTAGTATACTTATGATTGCACGCGACGCAGGGGCATGCGGGTATGGGTACCCGTCAAACCCGCGACCCGCTGCCTCACCCGTCCTCACCCGTACTCGGATGCGCGGGTTACCCGTACCCGTGACCGGAATCACGCTAAATATATATAATCCACCATAATCTAAATTTATCGACGTAATCGACAGACTTCCTATTGGGAGCACTCATGTTGTACATGCAAGTGTACATGTACACTTGGTTACAGCTAGTTGATAGTTAACTACGAAAGTACGAGATACATATCCTCTTGCATATCCTGGTCGCTGAAGGGGTTTATATAAAATGATTGACATAATTCCAATACTGAAAAGGTGTTCCACTCGCGTGATTGTTGTCCAAATCGGGGAAATAAGTGGACACTCGAAAATATAGAGTCAACCATGCTGAAGTGCGCTGTGATCCCGCCCGGACCGTTTCGGGCCGGCACTCCGATGACCAGCAACGCGTGTGACGCTGGTAGGGTGAAATACTCGGGCTAATCTTTGGACATCCCGGGGCTTCAAGCCTCACTTACTATACCACCTCCCTTCCTATTTCATCTCTGTCTATCATATGGCTACCTCTAGGATACATTTCGGACCCAGCACGAGCAAGCCGAGCCTGACATGATTGGGCAGCGACGCCATACCCTCCCGTGCTACTCATCTCAATCCCCCTCCATCGACTGCGTCTCCCGTCTCGGTTTCTTTCTTATCTCATTCCCTTGACCCGTCGTTACGTCCCCTGCGCCTCGATCTGTGTCTTCTGACCGTGCATCTTGACGACGCCTTCATACTTTCTCTGATGTCTTGTGATAATTGTTGTTTCCTACTGTACTACTGGCCTAGTATAAATTGTATCGTTTCTGGACTCGAATGACAATCAGAAAATCTTCTGTTCTCGAAACCGTCCGTGTGCCCACAGTATCTCTTCGTGCTTTGCTGCTTAAAACTCAACTCCTTCATTTTCGACTTCTTCTCATGCGAGCACTTTCGGGTGACGCATTACCTAATCAACTCGTCACTTGAATACTAGGTTATGGGCCCTGTGCCCCGCGCCTAAGAAACCAGTACGAGCTCGAGTCGAATTTATTTGCACACTTATTTCTATTTTACGATACTCTACGTCATGAGTGACGAACTACATCTAAACGTTCCCAAGTTGGCCGTGGACGGCTCGAACTGGGTCATTTACCGGGACAGGATGGTCTGGGCGATGGAATTGCGCATCCTTGCCGACCACCTCACTAAACTAACTATGCCTCAAGCCTACGCAGCAGCAGGCACGGTGAATGGAGTTCCCGCGGCTGTGCGATGGGCACACGGCGAGGCGACAGTCAAGCAGGCGATTGCAGCCTCTGTGCCCGATTCGGTCTTCAACCGCATCAAGACCAGTACGCGCGCCAAGGATGTCTGGGACGCGCTGAGGGCTTTGTATGAGGGGCGGACGCAGATGATAGTTGTGGACCTTCGCCGGCAGCTTCAGACGATGAAATGCGGGGAGGAGGACAATGTACGCACTCACTTCGAAACCATCGCTAACCTTCGCGAGCAGTTGGCCGTGATGGGCAAGACCATTCCTGACGAGGAATACGCCTCCATCCTCCTCGGCTCACTTCCCGCGGCGTACAACGCCACCACCTCAGCCATGTCCACCACAGCATCACTCACCAACACTGACCTCACCCCCAACACAGTAATCCGTCTCGTTACTGACGAGTATGACCGCCGCATTATCAAGGCCGGCAAGCCGAAAGAGTCCCAAGACGAAGCGCTTGCGGCCGACGCTGGCAGAAGAGGCAAAGGCAAGACGAGCAAGAAGGACATAGAATGCTTCAATTGCAAGAAGCGCGGCCACATGAGAGCCGATTGCTGGGCCAAGGGTGGAGGAAAGGAAGGACAAGGGCCAAAGAGAAAGAGCCAGGATGGAGCAGCGACGGCTGACCAGCAAGTACAGCCAGAGATGGAGGCCTGGGCAGCGATTGAAGAAGTCATCGATCAAGATCAAGATCAAGAACTTCAAGTCGCCAGCTTCGTGTGCAAACCTCGGGCCGAGAGCGAACTCTACGACTCCGGTGCCTCATGCCACATGTCCCCATTCCGCCACCAATTCACTTCCTACCGATCGATAGACCCTCATCCTATTATGGCAGCTGATAAGCGCCTATTCTTTGCAACCGGTATGGGGGATCTGTGGATTCGGGTACCAAATGGCGAGTCATTCACCCCTGTTATTCTTCGCGACACTCTCCACGCCCCGGATATGGCCCTCACAGTCGTATCTATAAGCCGCATCGCAAAAGCAGGCTTTGCCGTGTCCTTTGAGGGGAACGCGTGCAAGATCAAGAATCCCACGGGGAAGACCGTGGGAATTATTCCTTCCAATCATAACGGGCTGTACCGGGTAGAGCACATGTGCGCCGCAGGTCTGATTGATGAAGTAATCGACATTCGCACGCTTCATTGTCGACTCGGGCACATTGCAGCGGACTCTATCCGCACTCTCGTGTGGACTCAAGCAATACATGGCATCTCTCTCATTGACGACGGACAACCCATCCACTGCGAGTCCTGTGAGTACGCTAAGACAACCCGGAAGGCCATCAAGAAAGAGCGTGAGGCCGCGCCAGCAAGTGCCTTTGGAGAAGAAATACACTCTGACGTCTGGGGGCCATCGCTGCTAAATACTCTAGGCGGGCGACGCTACTATATCACCTTTACTGACGACTACTCCTGCTACACCTACACTCGGCTCTTACGCACCAAAGACGAAGCTCTCCAGGCATACAAGGACTTTGCTACCTGGGTTCAGACTCAACATGGTGTCAAGATCAAGAGGCTTCGCTCTGACCGAGGAGGCGAGTATCTGGGTGCCGATTTCGATTGTTTCCTCAAGGATCAGGAAATGGAGCATAGGTTGACTACGCACAACACCCCTCAACACAACGGAGTGGCCGAGTCGCTGAACCGGCGCCTTCTGGAGCGTATACGTGCTGTACTGCATCACAGCGGCCTCCCTAAACATCTCTGGGGGGAGGCGACTCTTCATGCTACTTGGCTCAAGAACCGGACTTCGACTCGAGCTCTAGGCAACACTACGCCGTATGAACGGCTTCATGGGTCGAAACCCAACTTGGCTGGAGTACCCGAATGGGGTCAGCAAGTCTGGGTTCACACTGACACAGGCTCGAAGCTGGACGCGTGGGCCATCAAAGGACGATGGGTAGGGTACGACAGTGACAGCACTCACGCCCACAGAATTTATTGGGCCAACAAGAACTCGATCTCGGTTGAGCGGAACGTCAGGTTTGCACCGACCACTGTCACTGTCTACTTGGGCCCGGGGCCCGCTATCGGACCAGTCACTACCACTACCACGGCACCCCCTCCACCTTCACTTCCTCCTGCTCTCCCTCCTATTCCAGTACCCGCTCCACCTAAACCCCAAGACATCGCCCTACCACCGTCGGATGATGAGAACGACGAAGAAGAAGACGTCGAAGACCAGCTGGACCCAGCACCGCCAGGCCAGTATCAGCTGACGCCGGTGGCGGACAAGGACAAGAGCAGTAAATTTCGAGCAGCGGGCGGCCAACCCAGCTACGCTCAACCAACTCATACTTCAAGTTGCAAGAGCAGGCCGTCCGATTATAGGAAGAGGCTGGAGGTGGGCGAGGGGACCACCGATGGAGGAGGAGATGCCGCAGACGAAGAACCTGGCCCAAACATCAAATGGAAGAAGAAGACCCGAGCAGCAGCAACCCTAGCTAATGACTTCGCAGACTTTGGCGCTGACTGCGAGTTCGTCGTGGGCATTACACCTCTCATCGCAGAAGCTATCAGCGACATGCAAGGTGACCCGTGCACGGTCAATGAGGCGCGATCTCGCTCTGACTGGCCTTTGTGGCAGCAAGTGATGGATCGCGAGATGAAGACTCTCGAGGACGCGGGCACTTGGGAGACTGTGCCGCGCCCTTCCGGACGCAACATCGTCGGGAGTAAATGGGTCTTCTGCATCAAACGCAACGCAGATGGCACCGTCGAGAAGTACAAGGCACGTTTGGTAGCGCGGGGCTTCACACAGGTATACAGGGCGGATTATTTCGAGACTTACTCCCCCGTTGCCAAGCTCACCACCTTTCGCACCATCCTCGTGCTAGCCGCGCAGCAGGACTGGGACATCGACACATTCGACTTCAACGGGGCCTACCTCAACAGAGAGCTCAGCGAGAAAGAGGACATCTACATGAAGAATCCGCCCGGCTATGACAGCAACGAAGATACAGTCAAGCATCTCAAGAAGTCACTGTATGGCTTGAAGCAAGCCGGGCAGAAATGGTACGACACTCTCAAGCGTACCCTCGCTGATCTCGGGTTCCGCGTTAGCGAAGTCGACCCCGGCATTTTTCATACTCGTGCTGGGGAACATTCCATCATCATTGCCATCCACGTTGATGACTGCGCCATCACCAGCAGCTCGGGCGCAGTCATGCAGGAGTACAAGCGCAAGATCAACGCTCGCCACTCCATCACGGACATAGGGCCTATCCACTGGCTCTTAGGTATCAAGATCACCAGGGACCGCGGCGCGCGTACCATCGCGTTGTCGCAGGAGTCCTTCATCGACACCATTGCCCGGTGTTTCAACTTGAGCGACGCCAAACCCTTTCATTCCCCCATGATCCCCGGCATCTCCTACTCAGCCAAAGATGCACCCGCAGACAAGAACGACGCGGCGCGCATGACGAAAGTTCCTTACCGTGAGGCTATCGGCAGCCTCATGTACGCTTCCGTGGCCACACGCCCGGATATCTCATTTGCAGTCTCGACACTCTCGCAGTTTCTGGAAAATCCAGGGGAGACTCACTGGGAGGCCGTTAAGCGGGTTTTCCGCTATCTTACTGGGACACGTGCTCACACGTTGACGTACGGGGAGACCGTCATGCGCTCATAGGTTACACTGACGCAGATGGATCTTCGCAAGACCACTGGCGAGCCATATCCGGCTTCGCATACCTCATTGACGGAGGCGTGATTTCGTGGAGCTCCCGTAAACAGGAGCTCATTGCGTTGTCCACGGCCGAGGCAGAATACATCGCAGCCACGCATACCGCAAAGGAGGGCATATGGCTGCGGCGCCTTGTTGGTGAACTCTTCGGCCACCTTGACAAACCAACGACACTCTACTGCGACAACCAGGCAGCGTTGACGCTTGCCACCACCGACAACTTCCATGCGAGAACGAAGCATATTGATATTCGTTTTCATTTTATCAGGCACTCAGTGCAGACCGGAGCTTTCCAGCTCATCTATTGTCCCACAGATGACATGGTGGCTGACCTACTAACCAAAGCGCTACCCGCTTGGAAGGTGAAGGGTCACACCACATCTCTCGGACTGCGCTCGGCTTGCGGGGGAGTGCTGAAGTGCGCTGTGATCCCACCTGGACCGTTTTGGGCTGGCACTCCGATGACCAGCAACGCGTGCGACGCTGGTAGGGTGAAATACTCGGGCTAATCTTTGGACATCCCGGGGCTTTGAGCCTCACTTACTATACCACCTCCCTTCCTATTTCATCTCTGTCTATCCTTCATTTTCGACTTCTTCTCACATGAGCACTTTCGGGTGACGCGTTACCTAATCAACTCGTCACTTGAATACTAAACCGGAATGATACTGGCGTCACGCCGACCATTGCGTGTCAACCTAGATACTCTATACAATGAATTATTGGCATCAGGGGTGGCTGGGATTGGGGAAAACCACTCTACGTATGCAAGGTGTGTTGGTAGTACCGTGGTCAAAGACGGGAAAAGGTCAGGAATGGACCTCTCTGGTATTTGAAAGACGACGCGGACCTGGGCTATTTGCAGGCCTGAGTTTAGAATGATTAGATGGTTCTATTACCAATCAGAAACAGACCCACCATTGTTTCTCCGTGCACGACCTTGATGGTGGCCACGGACAATGACAGTATCAAACTGTGATGGTATTGAGCGTCCATGTGTATCTCTCTGTTCAGGTTGGACATGGACTGCATCGATGACTGTGGATGTGCCACTTGATGTGTATTTGATTCTGTAAAAGACAGGAACACAACGGAACGGAATCAGTGTATCTGCAGCCAGCGTTCTCAGAGCTGCTGCTGATGCCTCGGGGTGATTGGTCTGAGCGATGAAATCGGCTAGCGCATCCTGAAAATCGACTGCGCCATGTTTCCCTGAAAGGTCGTCGAAGGATACGGCCTTGGCAGATGGATTTCGTGTCATCTTCACACTGCGGGGAACAGGGCCAGGAGGCCCAATTGGAGGTTGTCTTCTCTGCTGTTCGGCCTCAGGCTGCTGCCGAAACTTGATAAATGCTGTGTGCTGCTGCAGCTTCTCACGGCGCTCCAGCCACGTGGTCATCTGGGGGTACTCGTCTTTGTGGTTTGTCACGCGATAAGCATCCTTGGTGAAGTCAATATGAAGCTGCTCAGTCTGCTCAGTGTTATAGTTATCCGTGGTGCCAAAAAGAGTAATCGACGGGCTGTAGTGCATAAGCGAGTGTAACTTGGGTATGTTAAAGTGTTCGCGAACGCCCAAGTCGACAAAGACAGCCTTGTTGTCGTGGAACCGAGCCAGAGACGAGTCGAGTCGAGCAACTGTATTGGTAGTCTGAGAAGGAAGCTGTGCAAGATACAAGAAGTCCAAGAGTGCATGTACCGATCTGATAATGCATGAGGTGACTTGTTCAGAGGGAAGAGGGAGGTCTATAATTAATCCGAGTAGGATTTGACACATATCCTTGTGTTCCTGCCCCGAGACGTGAGACATTGTCGATATCCCATTTGAAAAAGTCCTGATGTGGTGATTGGGTGGCAAGGACCGACACTGCGCGTCGATCTGCCCAGCGCCAAAAAGACCTGAATGTTACGATTTTCTCCCCTTTCCCTTCTTCTTGCCTCGTATCTCGTGACTCGTATTCGGTGTCAGACTTCCATTGTACTTTTACAATACGATCCACTTCGATCCGCGCCTCGGCCCTTATCTCGCGCCTAGCGCATGACCATTACGACGCCCCGTGGTGCGACTTCCAGAATCCACTAACGACTTCTGATCCACGCGTCGTCCCGCGGAACTCCCTTGTTCTCTTTTCATACGCTCCCCTTGTTAGCTCGCTAGGACCCGGATCCTAGGATCGCGCCATACGTTTGTCTCTGACAAACATCGTGTACTAGTATATAAGTCTCACGCTACCTAGCTTGTACGGTAGACTTGACTTCTTGTGTAATACCACACCGCTGTCTCTTTCTCACGAACGAACCCTTGAGTCGCCCTTGCGCTTGACTCCCCCTTTTTGCTCGCCGTTGCGCTTGAGCCGATTCCTGCTATTACCCTTGTGTCCACGGAGGCCAAGTGGTACTTGTTCACCATCGAACTAAGTCGTAACTGACTTACTCCCATCCCGTTACTGCCCGTGACTTAACCGAAGTACACGTCGTACTTAACACCCCTGTGGTGGCGTTACATTAAGTCAAGTCTCTCACAGTGGCGACATCTAGTCGCACCAGATCCCAGTTCAAGCCTGAGTACATCACTCGGCTCACAACCGACGAGCTCTCCGACCGAATCAAAGGAGCAGCTGTCTGGGCAGAAATCGACAACGTTGAAGGATATTACATCTTCAACGCAAGAAAGAAAGAGTATCACCAGATCCACTACCTAGAGGACAAACGTCTCTGGGCTTACATTGATTACTCGCCGAACGAACGAAGCTGGTATACTATCGGACCAGTACCGCTTGAGTTAAACGTTGGACCACTAAAGAGTCATAACCCGCAAGGGATTGATGTTGACTCCGACCCTGATAATTCGCCCAGTGTCTCCGTACCAACAACCACGTTTACCCCCTCCCTATTCAAAAATCCCCCAGACCTACCTGGTTCTCAACCCACACCTCAATCCATGTCACAAACCCATGCCTCAGCCAGCACAACCCTTACCGGTGGAGGACCAGCTCCTTCTGGTAGTGGAGGCGCTCCTAGCGGCGGCCCGTCAGGTGGAGCAGCGGCTCCTGGAGGTGGAGGCGCAGCTCCTGGAGGAGGTCTCCCGAGTGGCGGCACTGGTGGAGGAGGTGCGTCAGGCGGTGGAGCAGGCGGCGCAGGTAGCGGAGGAGGCGGGGGCGGTGGAGCAGGTGGTGCTCCTATTCCCCCCGCCGGAGCTGCACCAGCCGCGATCCTGCCCGCACCCGGAGGACACGGACGCTTAGGAGGGAACCCACCCCCCGAGTTCAACGGAGACCGAGAGAAAAGCAAGCAATTCATGCTTGCGTTCAACTTATACTGAGAAATGAACCCCACCGTCGACCAGCTCGCTATCCCCTACCCCCACGCGATGACTTTTCTCTCCTACATCCGCGGACCCCTTGTCGACGACTGGGTCACAGAGCAGTTCGCTTGGCTTGAGGACCAGCGAAACACAGGGGTTCTAATGACTGAGATGAACCTGTGGAACATGGTCCGCGATCGGTTCATGCAATCATATACCAATACAGCGGAACGAACGAAGGCCCGGAAGAGTTTACAAACTCTGACCATGAAGGGCAAAGATATCGACACCTACGTGGCTACGTTCTCCAACCTAGTCCACAAAGCCGGGTATAACCCCGATGAAGCCACGACGCTGGACATGTTCCAGGATGGACTCCCAGACCAGTTAGTAATCAACGCCACACGCTTCCAACATCCAATCACATGGGATGATTGGAAGGCGGCCGCTCGTCTATAGCAGGCTGAATATCTGGTTTTAAAGGACCGCATGGGAAAGAACAGATCCCAGCGCGGAAGGAAGGGCGGACACAGCCGAGAGCAGTGGGTCCAGGCCCTCAAACAGAACCGAAACCCTAACGCCATGGATATTGGACGCGCCCGAGCCTCCGTGGCGCTTACCAATGGAGACCGGGCCCAGCTTCAGAAGGAGGGACGATGTTTTAGATGCCGTGCTCAAGGGCACATGTCACGTAACTGCCCACAAAAGGGAACGCGCGCGGCTACTGCCTCCTCCTTCGGATCCCCCTCCTTTACCCCGACTCCAGACGTATCAACTCCCACCATCACTACTGTCGCCGTATCTTCTAATCGCGTACTTTCGAATGAAGAGCAGGCGGATGCGCAGATCACTGCGATGAAGGCACAGACCCAGGAGGTCAGTATTCGGGAAGGAGGGTTTTCCCGACACTTGAACCCGGCGGCCTGGGCTAGAGCATTAAATCTAAACGTGTACACTAGCAGATATTGATCCATGCGAATCCCAGTTCTGTTTAAATCTGCACACACGACGGCCGAACGACAAGTCCTAGTGGACTCAGGAGCAACCGACAATTTCATTTGTTCGACACTGCTCAAACGATTACAAATATCTACCAGAAACGTCACACACCCCATCCGCATTTGGAACGTGGATGGGACGAACAACCAAGACGGCGAGATCACGCAGTACACCGATCTCACCATAAGAACAGGGAAGGAAACCAAGACACTTCGTTTCCTAATCACAAATTTAGGAAGAGATGAAGTCATCCTTGGGTACCCCTGGTTTACGGCCTTTGAGCCACAGATATGATGGGGAGAAGCGACGCTGAATGAGGAGTTTCAGCCGGTCGTCATTTCCAGCCTTCATCTGTCAGACGAAGCCACGCCCATGGAAGCATCCATACGGGCGTTGGAGACGTATGAACTTGACGAGGAGGCGTGGGAACAGCTCATGGACGATGAGCGGGATCCCTGTATTGCGTTCCTACGAAAAACGATGACGGCCTCGGAACTAGCCCAGCGAGAGGCGGCGAAGAGACCCAAACGCACGTTTGAAGAACTGGTACCTGCAGAGTACCGGCGGCACTGTAAAGTGTTCAGTGAGGAAGCATCCCATCGATTCCCTCCCTCACGAGTGTGGGACCATGCTATCGACCTTCTCCTGAATGCCCCGCCAGCGTTGGATTGTAAAGTATATCCGCTGGCACAAAACGAAGAAGAGGCGCTCACTACGTTCCTCACCGAACAGCTGGAAAAAGGGTATATCAGACCCTCCAAATCCGCTTACGCATCACCGTTCTTCTTCATCAAGAAGAAAGATGGGAAACTAAGGCCCGTCCAAGACTACAGGCGGTTGAACGAGATCACCGTCCGAAACCACTACCCCCTTCCCCTCATCCCCGAGCTCATCGATCGCATACGAGGAGCCCGACTGTTCTCCAAACTCGACATTAGGTGGGGCTACAACAATGTCTGGGTCAAACCGGGAGATGAGCACAAAGCGGCCTTTAAAACGAACCGGGGACTGTTCGAACCCCTGGTTATGTACTTCGGCCTTACCAACTCCCTGTCAACGTTCCAGGCAATGATGGACTACATCTTCCAAGACCTCATCTTACTCGGACTCGTGATCGTCTACATGGATGATATCCTAATCGCCACCGCCCTAGACCACGCCCAGCATCGGAACGTGCTGCATGAGGTACTGCGCCTCTGCGAAGAGCACGATCTATACATCAAACCAGAGAAGTGTGAATTCGAGGTATTAGAAATCGAGTACCTCGGACTCATCATCGGACATGGGAACGTCCGGATGGACCCCGTTAAAGTACAGGGAATCCTGGAATGGCCAGCTCCGAAGAGCCTCAGGGAAGTGTGCGCCTTCCTCGGCTTCTGTAACTTCTATAGGCAGTTCATCCGAGGATTCTCCACTCTCGCCTGCCCGTTACATGACCTTACAAAAAAAGACACCCCCTGGCGTTGGGACCAGGACCAGCAGGATGCGTTCGATAATATCAGACGAAGCATTGGCCGAGAACCTACACTCCTTTTCCCTGACCTCATGAAACCATTTGAACTCGAAGTAGATGCGTCCAACGTAGCCCTTGGGGCAGTACTTAATCAATTGGGACCTGATCAACGCACGCACCCGGTTGCGTTCCACTCTGAGTCACTAACGGAAGCGGAATGCAACTACGACATCTACGACAGGGAGCTACTAGCAGTAGTCAAGGCGCTACGAGCCTGGCGTACCTACCTGGTCGGCTCCCCTCATAAAATTATCATCCACACCGACCATGCCAATCTGCAGTATTGGAAAGACCCCCGAAAGATCAGCCGAAGAGTGGCACGCGAGTTTTTGGAGTTATCGGAGTACAACTTCGCACTGAAGCACGTACCTGGTATAAAAAATGGTCGCGCAGACGCCCTCTCGCGACGAGCTGACTATGAGCCCAACGAGGAGGACAACAACGATGTAATCGTCCTCCCCACTGACTGATTCATACACGCGACCCAGATGTCAATGCACGACATGGACATCTGGACGCAAATAGCGCAAAACATGGACGAGAAAGCCGTCCTCATGTGGGTCGAACCCCACAACCTGAAAAAGCACCAAGGACTCTGGTGGAAAGGAGATGCTCTCGTTGTCATGGGCGACAACGATCTTAAACGGGGGGTAATTACCTTTTTCCACGACACGCTGAGCATGGGCCACCCAGGGATCGCAAACACGCTAGAGTTGGTGTGACGTGACTACTGGTGGCCGAACATGCGAAAGGACGTGGAAGACTATGTCAAAGGTTGTGCGACGTGCCAAGCCAACAAAATCAACCCCCACCGACAAAAGCCACACCTTTTCCCCATCACCACAGACCCCGACGCTGAACCATTTGAAGTCGTAACAATGGACTTCATCACAAAGCTACCCCTGTTGAATGGATACGACTCCATTCTCACCATCACTGACCACGATTGTTCGAAAGCGGCCATCTTCATCCCGTGTAATGAGACGATTACCGTGGAAGGAGTGGCGCGACTCTATCTCCACCACATTTATCCACACTACGGCATCCCCCGAAAAATGATCATGGATCGAGACCCGCGCTTCACGTCTGCCTTCATGAAGGACTTGTGTAAGACGCTGGGGATCCGTCAGAACATCTCCTCCGCATATCACCCGCAGACGGATGGGCAGTCGGAACGCACTAACCAGTGGCTGGAACAGTATCTCCGCCACTGGAGTAACGTACAACAGGATAACTGGGCGGAGGCACTCCCAGTAGCGCAATTCGCGCACAACTCATGGCCAAACACCACAACCAAGCATTCCCCATTCTCGTTGATCATGGGATGGGAACCACGTACCACGTGGACATCAAAACCCACGTCAACTCCATCCGTTGATCAACGATTAGAAGAGATGGGTGATAGACGCCAGCACGCGC
Organism: Lactarius sanguifluus; assembly: GCA_021527775.1. NCBI lineage: Eukaryota > Fungi > Basidiomycota > Agaricomycetes > Russulales > Russulaceae > Lactarius > Lactarius sanguifluus. The sequence continues at coordinate 10,430 of JAKEYF010000135.1, read as the reverse complement.
AAGACTGTATCAAGCACGCGCAAGAGCTTATGGCGAAGAGGGGGAAGACGCGCTTCATACCTTATATGGAAGGCGCTCAAGTATGGTTGGAGGGGACAAACCTCCAGACCTTTTACCCCACTGCAAAGCTCGCCCCAAAGCGCCACGGACCGTTCCGAATCAAGAAAGTCTTATCGGCGGTCTCGTACGAACTAGATCTTCTGAAGATGTGGAAGATACACCCCGTGTTCCATGCGAATCTCCTTACACCATATAAGGAGACGGAACTTCATGGAGCTAACTTCATGCGACCTCCACCTGACCTTATCGAAGGAGAAGAAGAGTTCGAGGTGGAGTGTGTGTTACAATCTCACCTTCACGGCCGAGGGTGTAAACTTCAGTTCCTGATCCAGTGGAAGGGATTTCCCATGAGTGACAGCTCGTGGGAACCACTCGATAACGTTCGCCACGCACCTGACCTAATCGCTGAATTCTACCGGCAAAACCCTACCGCCGAAGGGGCTGGACGAAAGATATAAAAGATGCACCCCCTTCACCCATCCTCGCCACCCATGATCATCCCCGAAAACCTGATGTCAGACACACCCATCATCACCACTGTGCCCGTTCGCCCCCCTTCCCAAATTATTCTCGACAACTTGACTGTCCCATCCAAAGAGGCTGGGATCCCGGACATGAACCTCGACGCTGCCTACACCCCGTACTCCCAAATTGCTACACCCCTCCCATTGCCCGAGTTCACACTCGACCCCGAGACCTCCTTGCCCACCATTGCCGAACCACCCGACTCATCGGGATCCTCTGAGTCGACGTCCCCACCTCCACTTGTCTCGCAACCAACGCTCAGTACCTTACACCAGTTGTCACTCCCGCTCCCTCCATTCCCACCTGGGATTGACCACGTATTCACCCCCATCCCCACTATTGAGCTCGCTGTTCCTGACCCACGCTATGCCCTCCTTGACGACGAAGACCCGGACACGTCAGGAGAGCCGGGTATCCCCTATTTCCCAAACGACCCCACCTCCCCGCGCTTCTACCCGCTCATGATTGGAGAGCTGGGAAAGAAGGAAGTAGCGTGGTACATTTATTACCGCAAGGATTACCAGGAGGTGGTGGGGACGATGGGGCAAGGAGAGCCGTGCTACGTCACATCTATCTACCTGCACACCACCACAGCTGACCAACTACCACAACACGTAACGGACCAGCAGATAGACCTATTCCACCCCCACGATGCTCGCCGACTCGTCATCGACGAGGTCATCTCTTCTCTCCATTACCCCGCACTCCACGCCGACGTCGCTTGCTTACGCACCTGTCTGGAGGCTCGAGATGCACTTAAGGTGCGCCGAGACAACCTCCGTAGGCTGGAGGCGGAGGCCATCAAAGATCAGTTTCACCTGGACATGAACATGTCCAGTGTGAGAAAGCGGTTGCAGTACGCCCACATCATTCCTCTCATCAGTGACCGATACGTCGAGCTTATGACCAAACCCACTCGACCCCGCCACTCCTCGATACCGCTGCCCTTGCGCGCGGACGGACCTGGCGAGATGCCGCTACCCCGTGGGAGGGAGGACCCTGCGAGATGCCGCGTCTTCAAGGGGAAGGCAGCACACATCACCGCAGGTGCTACGAGTGCAGGTCCAAGGACCACCTCGTACGAGACTGCCCCGAGCGGGGACGGCGGGACGTGTGCCAGTGGTGCGGCAGCCTCGCCCACCGCGTGGACGTTTGCCTCATAAGGCGAATGTCCCCAATGTCCGCCCGATACGAGAACCCCACGCCGCGTACCCGCTGGTGTGGGAAATGTCTCGACTGGAAGGCAACGCACGACGAGATCGATTGCCCTCAGTATGAGGGGTGCCGGAAGTGTGGCCGCAGAGGGCGCCACATGTTTTTACGTTCTCATACCTGTCCCCGTTCCCCCTCTCCTGACCCGGCTACCGTTATCCCCGAGGAGGACTGTTACTATACCAGCGACTAGTCGAAGTCGTGGCGACTTCGAGTCTGACGGGGGGGTAATGTTACGATTTTCTCCCCTTTCCCTTCTTCTTGCCTCGTATCTCGTGACTTGTATTCGGTGTCAGACTTCCATTGTACTTTTACAATACGATCCGCTTCGATCCGCGCCTCGGCCCTTATCTCGCGCCTAGCGCATGACCGTTACGACGCCCCATGGCACAACTTCCAGAATCCGCTGACGACTTCTGATCCACGCGTCGTCCCGCGGAACTCCCTTGTTCTCTTTTCATACGCTCCCCTTGTTAGCTCGCTAGGACCCGGATCCTAGGATCGCGCCATACGTTTGTCTCTGACAAACATCGTGTACTAGTATATAAGTCTCACGCTACCTAGCTTGTACGGTAGACTTGACTTCTTGTGTAATACCGCACCGCTGTCTCTTTCTCACAAACGAACCCTTGAGTCGCCCTTGTGCTTGACTCCCCCTTTTTGCTCGCCGTTGCGCTTGAGCCGATTCCTGCTATTACCCTTGTGTCCACGGAGGCCAAGTGGTACTTGTTCACCATCGAACTAAGTCGTAACTGACTTACTCCCGTCCCGTTACCGCCCGTGACTTAACCGAAGTACACGTCGTACTTAACGCCCCTGTGGTGGCGTTACACTGAACGTGTCAGCCAGGCGATCAGATGCTTCATTACGCCCTGAAGCAATTGATGCAAAATGTCTGGAGTGATCGAAACGAATATATCGACAAGTGGCAGGGACTCCCAGAAAGGGTGAAAGACTGGCTTGAGGCCTGCCTCACGACATGCGGTGTGGAACACGTGGACATCTTCGTCCGCCAATGAATAGGTTTTGATGGCTTGATCATAATGGCAGAGCGGGGACCTAGCAGATTCTCCAAGTTGGTTGTGAGGTACGGTGCATTTGGGGCACCGGCTGCTGTATGTGCATGTTACAAGTACCTGCTCGGGGTAATCCCCAACAAAGACAGCGAAGATGGGATGGCATCGGCGCCATGTCCCATCTCCGCTCATCATCGCGACTCCCATTTCGCCATAGCTTGCGATCGGGGCCAATATGGTTTGCATGCAGGAGTGAAATAGGTTGGCGAGCGCACGCCGCCGAGCTGCCTTGTTGGTGAGACTGGTCAGTTTGGCTGTTGGAATATAGCCAATCAGTATCTGTGCACAACGCAATGGTTTTCGACGGATTTCTTTCGGAATATTGCCGATGGTCATGTAGACCGGATATGCGACCTTCCCACAGAAGAGTGTTAGCTGCGTCTTGTCTGAGGATAGGATGATGGGGATCACTGTTGCTCCTGGCCGATGGGTTTCAAGGGACATCTGTTGGGACTGGTGAGTACTCAAATCAACACGTGTGATGATTTACGCACCTGTACTGCCCACCACCAGTCACCGGTGTGCATGTCACTATAGACCCGACAAGTCCGATCATGTCTGGTGTAATGGCGCTCTGGTGTGAAGACCATGTCACGTGCAAACTCGGGATCACCGTAGAGCGCGCGGAGACATTGTACTATATCCCTGTAATAAAAGTGAAGGGTTTCGTCCGAAATAAGTAGTTCCCAACACTTGAATGGTGGGCGCCCAGGTAACTGGTCAATAATATTGTTGAGCTCTCTGGGATTGCGGTATGAAAGTTCGAGCCTGTCTACAAGCTTTCACAACACGTTACCAACAGGATCGATGGGAAATCTGGCGCACATACCTGAGGTATGGCGAGTAAGTCTGCAACCGCCGAAGATGTTGGACCACGCATTTTGGCCCAACGCGCAAGTTCCCAGTCGCCCTGGGACTGAAACGGGGCCCAGATCGACTGGCCAAGTGCCTCCAGGGAAGTCTGGTACAACGACAACCCTTGATGCACGCCAGGTAGTGGGACACCAGCGCTGCCATATGAAAAGCGCTCAACAACCAATTCTGGACTGTTACCCTCAGGAAGGATGGGTGGCATTGGGGGTGTGCGCGACTCGGACTCAACAGGTTGCGGTTGGGCTGGGGGCACAGTTTCAACGGAGCGCCCTTGTTCAGGATAGGCTGGGATATGGTCCGTGTTCTGGGTTATTTGTTCATAAATGTCCACATCTATAATGTCAGCTGCTTCAGTGGCGTCGTCAGCGTCCGTATCATGCGTGGCAATTGCGGCAACTCCACAGTTGGCAGCCTCAGCAGTCTGGGCAGCAGCGGTCGCACCTGTGGTGTTGTCGGGCTGGGTGGTGCTGGAAGCACCACTAGGGTCTGTACAACCATTAGCGTGGCCCCGAATGAACCCTCAAGACATACCTTGATCGTCTCCTATGTGATCTGCCCTCAATTCCCAGCCAGTAAGGCCTTGGCCAAGGTCACGCGGAGGATTATTAGGGTTCGACGCTGGCGAAAACCCTGCATGTGGCAGCATGCGAACGGGCATTAGCGAATGCTGCGCCACATTGCCAGTGTAGTGGGCTACATGTAATGACCTGCTGATGTGCTGAGAATAACCACGAGGAGTAAAATCACGGCCGCATTCATGACAATAGACCCGTGCTGTGTACATGACGAGAGTAACGGGGGACGATTGAGAGTTCAGGCTTATCGCCAGAACTCTAAATAGATTTTTCATTAGTCCGATGACGGTTCGACATAAAACAAGGGCATACCTGCGTATCATGCTTGTGTCCCCTTTCCTATCTATCTCTGTGAGTACGTGTCGTATTCACCTGTTCTTCATTGGCAAATGGCGCCGCGCACCCGCTGTTCTCCGAAGAGCAAGACCATGGATCACCCTCAAGGACCATCGGATGAAAACACCTTTCATTGCCAAGGTTTGACTCCTACAACTACATCGCCGAGCAACGTCGTGCAGCAAAGCATCACCAATACCCCACATCGTAATCTCCGCGCCCAAGTTCCATGTGAGTCTAGATGATCATCGAGTTGGGCTTGTCTCTCATAATGAGAAGCGCGATTGAAGCATACCTTGACCAAAACCGACATCTCTACAATGTTACCTCCTGCAGATCAGACCCCTGCAGATCAGACCAGCACCGCTAAGCGGGCATGAATCATTGGTATGCGTTTCTCAAAGAAACAACTACAGAGAACTCACCATTTATATAAGTGCCTGTCCCCAGTCGGCCAATGCCTCTCAGGCTTCCCAGTGAGAATGAGATGGTAGGTCAGCCAGAGAGTGCCAGTGGTGGCGATTGTAAGGGTAAGGCGAAGTTGCGACGCAGTGAGTTGTTCGATTACAAATCATATTTGTACGTACAAACAAAACTGTCATCCACAGCTTCGTCTTATTATCCTGGCCGTGGTGATGATCATGGCTGCGACCATGGTCCACACTATCTCCCTCCTCCTGACACCTATGGTGGTGACAATGACACGGATGACCATGTCGAAACTGAAGAGGACTGGATGGGTGATGAGCTCGTCGCCAAGCTGACCCAGGGTTCAACGTCCAAATTTTCGGAGGCCATCGCAAGGGAGGTAAGTGTGCAACAACCTTTAGTATTTTCGATCTGATCATCCTTTCTGTCACGGTACGCGAAGTGGACTCTTACTTACTGGCTGTGACCCCATCTGTAAGACGTAATCGGTCTCGGACTTAGTAGTAACCAGAGTAGCACGAGTATCACATGCTGATGTGGCATGACTCATTCCTAGGATAGCGATAGTAGGGTTTGAGCTATTATCGCTAGTCGTAGTACGGATTCGGGAGGAGCTTTAAAGTGTCCTCGTATGTGTATAAGTAGCAGGAGCCGAAGACCAAGATACGCCATCTTGGTCTTCTTTGAATCACCACTTTCTCCGCTTTGTATCCATCGTCTCTCTCTCGTTCGCTTGTCTCTTGGAGCAAGTCGTCTTCATCGATACACGCCCAGTGACTCAGCATAGTCCTGGTGCCTTACGCATCACGTGCCTCGATAAGCGCCGTGTACCCGTGGGAATAGTCACGTGACTAGCAACTCGATATTCGCTAAGTCGTGAACGCCCTTTCGTCGTCCAAGTCGGACTAACGCTCGTGGTGGCATTACATTAAGACCAAGATCCCTCACCGTGGCGTTCACTACTCGAGACCAGTGGACCAATTTTCAAACCTACTCCCTCGAACGGAGGGGAGACCGCAACGTACCAGTACAATTCCTAGGAGCCGCAAGGTGGAGAGAGTATCGCGGAGACACAGGATACTTCATCGATTTTGCATCAGGACCTACAAGGTTTAGACCAGTTGAGTTCAACTTCGATCACATCTGTTGGACGGAAATTACGTGGAACCCGATCGACAATAGGTGGGATATAGTACGCCCAGCAGGAAGACTATACAACTGCGATATCGACGCATGCAGCATACCAACCCGAGAGCAGTGGGGACGCATCGACGGACAACCAGAGGAAGAGCCAAGCACTTCGGAGCCTAGAACCCCAGCACCTTCGGAAACGAGCGAAGAAGGTGAACACACAGACGAAGAAGACTCAGAGGTGGAAGAAGTAACCAGACTAGCTGAGTCTATTCCTATATCGCAACCGGAAATTATCTGAGTAAACCCACCAGCGGAAATGATGACCATCACCGAAACTATCACCAACGAAGCAGTAGAGGAAGAGATCAGAAGAACGCGCGAAGAAGCAGAACAGCTCCTACTCCCCATCCACCCAGCTACGGGACATTGCATGACCACAGACGATGCGGCTATATTCTGAGCCATAGGACCGGATCAGCCCGATCTGCCAGGCGACAACCCACCACCAGGAGGAGGGGGACGACCACCAAGATGCCCCAACGGAGGATTCCCAGGAGGGTTCGGAACAGGACCACCGGGAGGAGGACCACCCAGAGGTGGAGGAGCCCCTGGAGGAGGTATACCTGGAGGAGCAGTAGCACCAGGGGCACCCACGCCCAGACTAGAGGGTGAGCCGCCAACCATATTCAAGGGAGATCAAACTGAATACGAGTCCTTCCTTACACAATGGCATGCCTATTGGGGTCTCAACTTCGACACCCCGAGCATGCGCAATGTATACAAAAGGTGCCTCCTATTCTTGGGATATATCAAAGGAGCGCCCGTGGCAAATTGGACGCTGGGCTTCCTCCAATGGCTCAACACCGAAGTATGAAACGGGAGAGATCGATACGATGAATACCTCTGGGACACACTGGCAACAGGATTCGCAGATAGGTTCTCAAACACCCTGGAACAAGAACAAGCCCAGGCGGAGTTGGCCAAAGGATTCAGAATGACTGGTGACGATATTGATTCGTACGTCACCAACTTCGAACAGCTGTGCCAAAAAGCTGATTACCGTCTCAACGACCAACAAACTATCGACCACTTCATGGCCGGACTTCCGAGCAAGCTGTTCACGAAAGTCTACGAACTCGACGGACCCACCACCTTCACAGAGTGGAAGGATGTGGTGCTGAGACGCCAAAAGCAGTACATTCACCTTCGCGCTCGCTTGGGAATGTCCACACCAACGAGGGGACCTCCAAGAGGACCACCGCCTCGCTTTAACCCGCCCCCGCGCTTCGGAGGGTCACCTTGGAACGCACCACGCAACCAAGCCCCACGATACGATCCAGACGCGATGGACACGTCCGCGGATAGATCACGCACGCGACTCGTGGAAGTAGGAGACCCCAATCGAAGGGATTACCAGCTGCGCCCTCCGTTCCCACCAAGAGGAGGACCGGGACAAGGAGGAAACGCCCCTCGTAGGGATATGAGGAAAGTCGTCTGTTATAACTGTAACGGACTCGGACACATCTCACGCAACTGCACGTGCCCCAGAAAACAAAGGCCACAGCAACAACAGTGGCGTCCGGCAAGTAATAGCCGTAGCATGGAAACTGACTACTACAGTCAAGAACCACACGCTCAAGTCGCACACACCGCAGAGCCACAGCAGACGGCGAGTAGTTGGCTTGAGGGAGTAAGAGGGGCAAGTGACGAAGTCAAAGACCTAATTCTCCAAGATTTGTGGGAGAAAGGGGATTTTCGGGATGCCTGAACCCATTGGCCTGGGTGAGGGCAACAAATTGTAACTGTAACGTCTACCACGGACGTTTGCCTGACTTAGGCTTCTCGGGGTGTGGCGAATCTGACGAAAGGATAGAAGAGGCGATTGACTCTGCTCTGCGGGTAGGACGAAGGATGGGGGAACAACTCTCCTCCTAGTCCTCTGTATCCGTGGAGATCGTCTCCTTGTTGAAGTCCGGAAGGTGGGATGCTTGATAGCTCTACTTCGTCCCACGTGTGGTGATCGATGAGGTACAAGGTGCAGTAAGGCGATGCCACGCGTTCGTTGAGGTATAAGAAGACTTGGTGGTAGATAGCGTCGAGAGGATAATCCACTGCCCACGAAGGGAACGTTGGGATAAGTCACAGGGGACCCCTTGGTCTCGGGGGTATGCTGGACAACTCACTTAAAGGGGGAGATCCCTATAGAGCGAAGAACTGATAGTGGTATTGGAAGAAGACCAAGATACCGTTCTTGGTCTTCACAGTTCTCTACTTATACAGTTACGCGCAGGCTTTCAAGCGCCGCTCCAATCCGTACTAGCCAATAGCGTAAGTACCGTGAACCCTAGTACAACTATCCTAGTGTGAGTCATGATCCGATCCGCTTATCGTACACAATCACATGTGCCGGAGCTTACCCAGCTGACTGATCCTATGAGTCCATGACGATATACTGCTGACGTGGTGTCATACCCGTCCGTCAGTGTCCACTTCCGGTCCGAACGTAACATCACCCCCTTTTCAGGATCGGGCCCCAGACCGACCACGCTCTAAGACTTCCCTTATCGTGGCAATACGCTGCCCCTCTTCTGCCCCGGGCCGGTAGAAGTCCCTCTCATCCTCGATGCACTTGATGGCGTTTGCGCGCTCTAGTCGCAGTACGCACTGGCGTCGGGTGATTCCGATCCTCTCGAGCTCCTCCACCTTCTTGCGCAACTCCTCCTCCTTGGCCGCGTATCCTGCCTGAAGGCATCGGTAGCGGTGTATCTCCGCTGTGACCGAGAGGTCCTTCATGCCCAGAAGGGCGGCATCGACGGATTCGCGGTAGCTGCCATCTTGATCTAGAAAGATCAAGTCGTCGTCGGTATAAGGTGCAGGGCTCGGGTGGTCGTAGTCGGGCGCGGCATGCACGGATTTCCCGTACTGCTGGTCGCTGCCCTGTCAGTAGGCGAGGACGAAGGGGTCTGCCGTAAATACAAGCTGCGTATACCGAGCTGGGTGCAGCCTCCCCTGAGCGTCGTGGATCTGGAAAGGGATGTAGTGGACTCCCCTGTTGTGTTGATACCCGTGGGGTGGTGGAGTTTCCACCCGAGATCTGGAAACTGGACTGTGTTCCTCCGCCTGATATCGGCGGAGCGCGGGTCAAGAATACTTCGGAGCACGCATTGGTTTCCCGTCGGTGGTGCATACTGGCAGGGTTTCGTCGTGAGTAACTGTGAGGTGAGTCCCATACGTGATATGGCGGTTGAGCGGGCAATGCTCCTCCGACAGGTACCGGTCGTACTCTTGATCCTCTTGTACCGTAGTTTGGTCTTGACGGGACGGAGGTCTCGTCGGGATGTAACCTTGCGCCGAAGGGGACCGTGAATGTACGGCTGTAGGGCTTGGTGAAGGAAGAAGGGATGGTGCGGGGGAAGAGTGACGACTTCCTGCTGGTTGAAGGGGCTGGGGAACCGACATGGGTGATAGTGCTGGGGCGTTCTGTACGATGAGGGTCGGCTGTACTGAGATGGGGAGCAGGTCGTCGAGAACATAGTGGACTTGGACTGGAGATTGGGACATGAGTGTGGGGGATAGAGAGGGAAGGAGATGGGGACGTCTCTTGGGTTTTTCCCGTGCTTATATGCACTTCTCTGGCGGGGTTCAAATGTTTGAACTCCCTTATCGCTTCATCAGCGAATATGTCATCCTTCGAGACCCATTGATTATCGGAATCCGGGTATCCACGCCACTTTACCAAGTATTGCAATTTCTTGGTTCTGCTGAATCGCCGAGAGTCTAGAATCTTCTCGACCTCGTATTCTTCTTCTCCTCCTACCAAATCCGGTGGTGGGCGCTGATAGTTGGGTCCGTGTGTGGGAGTTTCTTTGTACGGTGTCAGAAGGTCTGTATGGAAGACAGGGTGGATGCTCCACTGCGTGGGAAGTTCTAGGCGATAATTGACTGCGGACATCACCTGGGTGACTTTAAACGGGCCATGTCTCCTGGGCGCAAGCTTGGTGGTTGGTTGGTTAGTGCGTAGGTGGCGTCCTTCCAGCCATACTAAGTCCCCAATTTGGTACTTCATCAGCAAACCCTGGGCCACCCCAGAAATTCCTGTAGTGATGGTAGAGACTGTAGATGTCATAGACATTACAGTTATTTGGTAGTAGATTGGTAGAGACTTGGTAGAGACCTAGTAGCAACCCTGAACTACCTGATAGACATGGTA